>DWQK01001200.1:0-16473 GCA_018231225.1 Noctuana stator
CAAGCAGGCTCGTGTCCTGCCTGAGGTCGCATGTAGTTGCGCTGCTACCTCGGAGACCGATGGTCGCCTCATGTAAGTGTGGCCGGTTACTGCCAATTCTGCTGATTACTGCCAAATTCACGAGTTCAATTTTCTCCTTTAGTCAGCACTAAACTGATACTCTGCTCAGCAAAGTTTTAAATGGAAGTTCAGTGGTTGATTGTTCTTACATGTATCTGTATGTCCACACTAATATTGATGCAATGTTGATGTCTTGCCAGATGTGCACAAACACAATATATTTTTGGAGAGTTTAGCCCAAATTTTACTTATATTTATTAGTACCAACTAATTATTTTTAATATTTTCCTGTTCTTTTCTTTTCTTCCTTTCCTAACAAATTAAACTTTGATATGATTTGAAATAGTTTGAATCTGAATAGTAATTTAGCTATCTTGAGCAGGAAAATATTTTATTTTTTATCTTTATCCCATTCGCAGTGAGGGTTGTTGGTAAAGACAAGAATTATTATGAAAATAGATAGATCACACGTCACTGCATTCGTTACGTTAGACTTGCGAGGTCGTTGCTTCGTAGATTAACATGCGCCGTTGAAGACAACGTGGATGGAAGATGGCTGTTTTATGTGTATTTAAGATTATACACATGTTCATGCAAATCTATCCATATGAAATGCTTTGTCCTGAATGACCGAGAGTTTTTTTCTGCCGGCTTTTTTCTCCCGGCCTACCTTAGCCAAAACGGCGCCTAAAGCCGATGTACCGTATTATTTGACGTGCATCCAGTGTATACGTGTACCTTATGATGAATACAAATTTTTGAATTTGAATTGGACTCACTGAATGACGGGTCAGCGCACAGCCCAAACCGCTGATTGTAGATACCTGAAAATAAGAGGCTGTGTTCTTTAGATAACGGAGGCACCTGATAAGGATTTTCCAAAATTTTACCCCTTAGAGTCCAATTAACTATAAAATCCACGCGAACGAAATCGCGGGCATAATCTAGTATTTTATAAATGTTTTAAGCAATCAAAATTCACTTCTGACGTTTCTTTGAACATTTCCTTAATTTACTCAACACACTTGTTAGAAAAATAAGCTACATCGCCTTTTCATCTTTGATCGAGGATCCAAACACTTCGAGAAAAACGTAAAAGTGGAAATTAATAAAGTTGCTTTTAGAATTAAATATTTTGTGCCCTCCGAAGCACTGTGTACCTACCTATAAAAATAAAATTAGTATTTATTTTATTCTTTCGCTTGAGTAACACGATGTAGAAATCAACGCGTGTAAAGTGTAGGCGCGTACGAAAAATCCATTAAATTTTCGCGGCCGGCATACATCAAACTGACCGATTACCTTAATATCTTGGTAACGTTAAATTCATTGTTGTTCCGACCATTATTGTTATGTAAAAAATTACTCCATGTTTTATTCAAACCAGCAATTATCCGGTTGCCGGCAACATAAATTATACAACAGCAAAACGACAATGTAATTTCATCGTTGCATTTCGTGGGAAAAATATTTTTTTCCTCTCCAACACATTATCGAGTTATTTCTGCAATGGATTTGTTCCCGGAAAACTCGGCGACATACCTACAACCGGAAATTTTACGTCGAATAAATAAAATAAAATATGCCCGAAAATACAAATGTAGGTATTTATGCGGATGACAATATTGATTAAAGTTTCGACGGAGCATTAAATGTTAATGAAAATGTTGTTATTCAGTAATTTATAATAAAACATTGATAAATTTCGTTCGAGACTGTATTATAAGAGTAACTTAATAAAAAAATTAAAATAGTGACCTGACAGTTTGTGTGAAACAAGCCTTGTTCCTATCTATACTAACAATATAAACCTGAAGAGTTTGTTTGTTTGTTTATATGCGCTCATTTCAGTAACTACTGAACGAAGTAAGATAGTCCATCTATCGAGGAAGGCTTTAGGCTGTCAAACGTTACGTTGCAATTCTTAACACGGGTGAAACCGCGTGGCACAGCTAGTCTACTATATTTTGATTTTTAGGGCCCGATTCTGAAGTCCACGGGACGCAGACAAAGTCGCAGGGCTAAGCTAGTCACTAATAAAACATGTGAAGTAACTTTTTGACTGTCTTAAAGAGACAGAACCTTTAATAGATTAAAATTTAGCTCAAACAGAAAAAGCCAAGAGACTCAATAAGGATAAAAATTTAGAGGCCGCTATGAAATTCTTACCGTTATACAAAATCATTTCCAAGCCGAACCGTAATTTAACCGGCAAAGAATGGAGCCTTTCTCAATCCTCGCGCTCAATAAGGGAAATTCCTTTGTGATTTAACTGCACTAAATTTTAATACTTTATGTCAATAGTTTCTATTGAAACTAATGAAATGTCGCCTGTAAGCTGGGTAGAGGCTCGCTTTCGGCTTTCAAACGAAATTTTAATCATAGCGCACAATGGAGTCTCCTTTTCCTTGACGATTAGTTTTGGAAAAGTTCTTCTAGCTTCACAAGTATTGTTGTTTCTTCTAGTATAGTTGCGTTTAAACGCTTATCATCGATAATAGTTACATTAAATGCATACAAGGAAGGAGATTGATTCATTCATTCACAATAGTTAAAGAATCGCATTGCTCATTTTTTTTTTATTCATGGGACAGGGAAAGGGTTAAACCAAATTATAAACACAAATGATTTGTTATTATCTTCTCATAAAGTTAAGTTCTTAAGCACCTTAGTTTGCATGGAAAGCTATAAGAATTACTTCGAAAAGAAATCTTTAATAAATAAGAAGGAATTCAGCAAAAGGAAATTCTTGTATCTTTTAAAATTTGCGACGCTCGTATTGGAATTTTCTTAAATGACGTAATCTCAAAGTATTGAAACATAATTTTGCGACGTACCAAGATAAATTCAACGACAGGCATTCGAAAATGTTTAATATTCATGCACGAAAGGTTTAAGATGCCTGCCCCGAAGATACACGGATCTGATCTGAAGCTCGCCAAAGCGTGCTCTCGGTTCAGCAATGTTGCTCGAATTTCGCATCTTTTATGGTTATTTAGTTTATCCGCTGGATACAGCAGTTTTCGAATATATCGTGGTTATTTTCTTATGACTTGTTCGCTCATCGTATTTCAGTTCCACTGAACTACGCAAAGTTTGGAAAGTAGGTAGATAATCATATTTGTATTACACTGCATAAAAGTTAAATATATTTCAACTCAGTTTAACTAATGTTTCACGTTTATTGATTTCAATTTCTTTTTAATCAAGTGAAGGTAAAATTGACGCTTAATTTCTGACAGTTGTTATTATTGTCCGATCGAAACTGGATTTTCAGCACGAACCTGAACCCGAAATTAACATATATAAACCTAAAATTGTTACAAATTTCTATTGATGAATATAATCATTAAAGTACGGTGGAAAAATTTGCCGAACGATGCACGACAACTCACGAACACGGCAGTTTCGGCGGGGCCGAAAGTTTCGGCCATTTTTTGGCCACAACCGTAACCAGATTTTATGTCCGAGACTGGTCGAAAGCAAAACTTTCGATCGGTTATTAGTTGCTATACCTATAGATAATCCCTTTCATCTATCCCAGAATTTGAAATATCGATCTTAAATTTTAATATTAATATACGAGTACCTAAACTCGATTTTTACAATCGACAGCAGTAAAAAGTCTAGACGCGATAGTATCAAGAATATATTTGTCTCAGAGTGCAACAAAATGAGCGAAACGTTATATTTTATTCACCAAAGCGAGTACTAAAACATCTCCACAAAATGAGCATTTTAGACAAAAACCAACGGATGCATAGAAATTTAATGTGGAGTTCAGTGACCTGTTCTTTGTTTGCGATGTTTTTATCTCTGAACGCTTCTCTGGACGAAATTAGTGCTGTAATTAGTTCAATCTTTTGTAGTGTAACTGCAGCTATCTTGCCAGTGTCTGCGTCAGTGTTTTTGCATCAACACTTCATCTACTTATTACTAGCGTCCCGCCCCGGCTTCGCACGGGTGCAATGCTGATACTAAGTATACTACAGAAAAACTTTGAACCTTTACACATATAAACCTATTTTCAATTACTCTACCTATGTATTAAAAAAAACCGCATCAAAATCCGTTGCGTCATTTTAAACATTTAAGCATACCTACGTAGGGATATAGGGACAGAGAAAGCGACTTTGTTTTATACTATGTAGTGATAAATTATTTCTGGATTCATTTCAGCATTAGTAGCAAAAGTAATTAAAGAAAAATTATATAATATCACACTATTGTTCATTGCGCTTGATAAAATTGTGTCATAAGAAATCCACACACGGAATCTCAATATACATAATATTGCATCGTAAATTCTACGATAAATTATATGCTGTCAAAAAAAGAAGCTTAACGATAGTTTCAAAACGTTTAATAAACAAAATATCTTTTTCGTAATAATTTAAAAAATAGGGAGCAAATCCTTGTGTGTGTTAAATATTCAAGGCATTCAAGGCATAGAAGTTCAACTTTTGTTTATAATAATTATAATTTGAGTTAGGTAAAAAAAACTGACTGCAAAAATGCAAATTTAAGACTTACACGGTTTTTTCATGGATGCAGTTGTCAGAACTGAATCAAATTGTAATAGGACCAAACGCGAAGTATCAGCTTTCAAGTAAAAAAAGAATCATCTCGATCGGTACACCCAGTCGCAAGTTAGTAGGTAACAAACATTTAAAAAAATACAGTCGAATTGAGGATGTCCTCCTTCTTGAAGTCGGTTGAAAAAACGTAGATACAACCTAAGTTTGCAGTGACACTATTAGGCTTAAGCTATACTACATAATTTGTTATTAACCTGTAATTTATACACTTGATTTTAAAGGAGTGCCGAGAGTTTTTTTCCGCCGGCTTTTTTCTCCCGGCCGCGGCCTACGTTAGCCAAAAGGGCGCCTAAAGCCGATGTACCGTATTATTTGACGTTCATCCAGTGTATTGGTACATGTACCTTATGTTGAATAAAAAATTTTGAAATTTGAATTTGACATTATATTTCACTAAAGACACTTTTAATATTATGGGCAAAGTATCGCAACTAAAGGCACCACTTACTAACTTCCGCATCTTACTAACAAAAACATTGCCGAAACATTGACCGAAAATACTCCCACTATTATTATTCACAACTCATATTTTGCTTGAAAGCACACTAAGTAGGGCGAGTCCCGGGATACGGCCAAAGCAAATGTTGATTCGACGGATATCCACTAGGCGGCGCCGCTCACGAATATTTAGTTCGGATATTTTTGTAAGACCGACGTGAGTTGGTTTGAATTGTGTCATTGAAATCAGTAAAAGATATTTCTCGGCTTTTTTTTTAAGTGAACGGCATCAGTTAGCATGAGATTGACAACAGTCAAAAATATTTAATTACAAGAAGTATATCAAAATAAAAAAAACAGGCCAAGTGCGAGTCGGACTCGCGCACAAAGTGTTCCGTGCCATCTGTACTAACAATATAAAGCTAAAGAGTTTGTTTTCTTGATTGTTTGTTTGAACGCGCTAATCTCAGGAACTACTGGATTTAAAAAATATTTTTAGTGTAATATAGTCCATTTATCGAGGAAGGCTATAGGCCAACCAGCGTTACATTGCAATTCTTAAGGCGGGTGAAACCGGGGGGCACAGTTGCTAACATATATAATACCTATTAAAATAGCAGGAGTATGATATCCAGCTCAAAATAGAAGGGGAGAATCGAAACAAAATTGTCGTCAATTATACTCATACGTCCATGAAGAGGCGAACAGTTGAAAATAGGCTTGTTACTTTTAAATTTTAATGCGTGTGACAATTATTTGTGTCCGTTTCATAATCAGTACTTCATAATTACACAGAGAATATAAGTGTCCATTGTTCTGTGCTATAAATAAAACAGTATTTAAAATTTAATTAGGTACCTGTTCTAACGTTAAGATTTATCTGTGTAGCTGTCTCTGTCGTGTGCGAATCGTTTAGTGGTTCCGCTTGAACCCTTCTTATATTTGAGAGTAAGATACAATCAAGCTAGAAAAGTACTGGTTGTGAAGCAGTCACTGCAGCGCATAATATCTAGAACATTACTTAACCTGATATAGTATCTAACTCTTATCTCTCGTCGTAATTAATAGTAAGTAATTGGAAGTTTTTTAACAAAAGCTATCGCAGAAACTGATTCAATATAAAAAATAGCAGATATAAAGATGTCACACAGAAAATTTACGAGAAACACTAAAGAAATGAAAAAGATACAAACAAATAAAGATATAAAAGAAATGGCTTACATAAATGGTACGACGCTCGGATTCCTTGCATGATGGTCGCTATAAAACTGTTGCCATAGGAACACACTTTATGTTGTCGCGACGTTGACATTGTGAATTCGATAATAAGCATAAGAAAAATATGCCCGATAAAAATCATAATAATAATTGTAACAATTTTGATGGCTAAACTTATGAGAAATCTTCTAACATAAACACATGAAATTTTAAAGGCGTAAAGATGAAAAGCAATGATAAAAAATCTGATTATAAAGCACTCATGTCAAGCCCCATGATAGGGATTACAGACATTATACCGTCCTCTATACCAACAATGGATATATCCAGAAACATGGGAAATTATTCGGTTGGAGAAGATTACTTTTTGTCCTTATGTTGAATGGATATTTATGACAAACTTCTACCCATCAAAAATTTGCAACAGAATACTTTAAATATTGTGATACAAATACTGGCAGTCATTCAGATTCATCAACTACAACAACGACGCGATAACAACCAAAAGTAGAGAAAAGTAGAGAATGCCACAAAGCATTAAGTCTTGTAAGGTTTAGGTTTACAACAAGCTTAAATAAATTAATAATGGCTTATTGTGAGAAACATAGAATATGCTTATCCCTCCTAGCGAATCATAAAAAGTGGTTGTATTTAAATCCAGCAGTCTGCAGACTTGCTTTTTGATGAGAATGTATTAATTTGCTCATTTTGTGCAGTAAAACTGGGCTTTACCTCTTTGGACCAATGAAAAAGTGCTGGAAACAACAACAAAAAAACAGTGCTTTTCAATGATGCTTCAGTTGATAAAGTGTTTTTGTTTCGTCCAGCTCTGCATTTATGGAAAAATACAGTTTCAATGCGTCTTTCATGGTTCGCGAGGTTTTTTTAATTTTGTTTGTTTTAAAATTCGGATAGAGCTTGATCATTAAATCGTCTGAGTGCCTTGGTAACTGCTTTCATTATTAATTAATTTTCGGTGAAATAAACGAAATGTGAGATCGCTTATAAGCAATTGGAGTTCAAGACTGGGAAATCAGGTCAATTACGTACGCCCTCAGATCTAATTAATCTTTAATAATTCTGTTATTTTATTAAGTCATAATTATATTAATTTGGTTATGAAATTATAATTATAAAATGGAGCGGAGTAAGTTTTTAACAGAAGTTAAAAAGGAAATGCAACACAATTTGGAGTCAATATATGTACTTCCATATACATAATTATCTACTAAGACTAATATACGATCAGTCTTTTAACTACCAAGGTTTTGAAACTTTTAAACGTGTCGACGAATTGATTTTGTCGAGTTTTGTCATAGAACCGCTGTTTTTAGATACCTACTTTGGAAATAAATTATTTATTTAAACACAAAATCGCTGACATCAAAATACCAACGATTTCTACCAGAAAGGCGATTAAGATGAATCGCAAAGGAAAACCATTCTGTCTCCAATATAAATATAAATATTCTTGTTTCAACGGAGAGTATACATCCAAATCAATCCTTTTTGAAATAAGGAAAACATGTTTTATCCAGTTGGAAATAATCCAAAGGTTCATAATGGTGCTGCTAAGAATTTGTAATGCTTATTCACTCCGTCTATTCGGTTGAGTAAAACCGAAGAAGGTCTGGAGTATACTCGACCACGCTGCTCCAATGCAGATTAATGGAGATTCGTAGGTTAGTGGCCGACCTTGATTGAATCTTGTTAAACTGCTCAAAGGACTTCCAACCAGGTTTAAATATTGTTATCTATCCTAAAAACCGGGACTGAATGTTTCCCGTGTCCTCCAAAGCATGAACTCCTGTAGCGGTCACCCATTCAGTACAGACCGCGCCCGAAGTTGGTTAATTCGTGATAAAACTTTCTGACTGTGTAGATGGTACCTTTGGATGGGCTATTCGAAATCGAATCTTAACGCACACTATATTAAAGTCTCTTTTTGCAGTTGGTCCAACTCTGCAAGCGAAATACCCAGTGGTGATATTCATCCATGGTGAATCCTTTGAGTGGAACTCTGGCAACGTCTACGATGGTGCAGTGCTGGCCAGCTATGCGGGTCTTGTTGTCATTACCATCAACTACCGGCTTGGGATCCTTGGTAAGTGGTTTTGCATTTTGTAAGATATCTTCTTCAAACTGGAAATTGACTAAGTGGCTGACCCAGATATCAACGCACTGCTGAAATCATTGAGTGAACTCCTGAAATTTTGCTTAAATCAGTTGCACTAACTTCTTCATGACGGATTTTTTTTTTTGATAATTTGCCGTTTTTTGACGTTATTGTGTAATGGTGCATCCACACCGCAGTTACTTTTTGTGGCCTGTGGCTGGTAAACTGCCTTTACTTATTTAATGGTAGGTATTTACTGTATCCTAACGACTGTTATTGTCTACCCTAAAACATTTATACGTAAAACTATCAAATGATACAAAACTAAAACCATAATACTCTCATACTATTGTTGTATTCTCATTAATCATAGAAACATTACATAAAATAATATCTCAGCTAAAATTTATTCTCGCTGCTCATATCTTCAGTTCCTTGTGTCCATTGTTTTCTCTTGTGTTGACTTAACCTCATTCGTTCTTGTTATTTTCTTTAGTTATGGCGGATTGTGTTCTATATCTCTTTGAGTTGTGTATCCGGTTGTGGGCCGTACGTTCTGTGTTTCGCTGCGAATGGTTTTCTCTTAAATGTAATTGTTTAAGAAACTTTATTGCCTTTTTTAATAATAACGAATGTTGTTTTACATTCGTACTTTTTAAGAACTATTATAAAAAATTCGTTAGCTCTTACAAGATTTATAAATGCATATTATCATATTTATGTATCATGTTTAAGTATTTAGAAAGTTCTTGATGTATTCTGCATTATCATGATTGATGTTATACTTTTTAAACAAGCGTCATTCATTAAAATCGCAGTTTAATTTACTATTCTCCATTACTAATTCTATTAATTGTATATTTTAATTGGAAACACAAAAAGCACATGCCTGGCCTTCTGTTACATTCACTTTATCGCACCTATTGTGACATTTACAACACGGAGCTGAATAACGGAGTGTCAAGATATTTCTATACGTAATCAGGTTACGCTATACCCTACAAAAGAGCATAAATCCCAACGAATATTTCAGCGAAATACGAAAGCTGAAATGAATTCATCAAAATTTACTCCACATTCCCCGAAACAACCTAAAATGAACCGAAACATAACATGTTAGGGTTGAGTTTCGTCTGTGTATGTTCCGAATTAAACCGCCATTGAAAAGAGCGACAAGAAATGTTTAATTAAGCAAAGTGAGCGATGAAGCTATCGAGAGCTGACGTGAAATTGGATGTGCGTGGGTGAAGTTATGTTGTATTGACTTAGACAAAACGGCACTAGCACTCTTTAGTTCTGTTGATTCTTGCTGTTTGAATTTCAGCATTCATGAAAGAGTTAGTGGACAGAGAGAACAATTTCGTTTTTAATTATGTTGGTGAGTTTTAAAACAGGAGGATCTCCGGCTAAATTCGAGAACATTTCATGATTACTTTGATACCCAAAACGTTTACAATTTACTTAACCGTTGTTATTATTTTAATATCTTTATAACTGTAAAAGGGAACTACATTTAACATAGGGCTGCTACAAAAATAAAGGATTCAATTTGATCATCGTGAATTTAGTAAATCCTAAAATGCAGTTAAATATCCTTGTAAGATTTGTAAGTACAATTAAGTTGGACGTATAAAATAGATTTGGGCTTATTTCCAAATGGGTTGCAGTAGAATGTAGTCCAATTGACACAGAAATAGATATAAGGCGCCGGAAGCCGGACGTGCTGCCAAAACGGTTTAAAGGAAACAGATAGAAAGGATTATTGGAAATAATACAAGAGGATTTGGATGAAAAACAAATTCATGATTCAAAATACAGTCTTATATGGTTACAAGTGTTACAACAGGCTAAAGATGTAAGAGATAATTTTGACATTATTGATAGATTTATAGATTAGTGTAACATGAGGCATGGTTTGTTTTATCTTTCCTTTAAACATTTGGGTGTAAAATGGAATAAAGTAATGTTTAATTTATGTTAGTAAATATTTAGAAATTTTTGGATTCAAACCAGATGGACAATGAAATCGGCACTAATCATCATTAAGGATCCATCAATATCAAGGAAATTTAAAAACAATTCTTTTTCAGGATTTCTCAACGCGAATCCAATACCTCACCTCAAAGCTCGGGTAGCTAATTATGGACTGATGGATCAGATAGCTGCGTTACACTGGGTGCAGCAAAACATCGCACTGTTCGGCGGAGATGCTGGCAACGTCACCATGCTAGGACATGGCTCCGGTGCTGCTTGCATCAACTTTCTGATGATTTCACCTACTGTTATGCCTGGTGAGAAATTACATCATTATAAATGCAAATTCAAATTCAAAATTTTTATTCATTACAAGGTACAAGTATACACTGGATGAACGTCAAATAATTCGGTACATTGGCTTTAGGCGCCCTATTGGCTAAGGTAGGCCGGGAGAAAAAAGCCGGCGGAAAAAATCTCTAGGCACTCCTTTAAAATCAAGTGTATAAATTACAGATTATTAACAAATTATGCGAAAGTAACTATGTATCTGTCTGTCTCTCTGTGACGTCATAACGGCCAAACCGATTGTGATGAAATTTCATATAGAAACACTTCAGGGTCTTGGAATGAACATAGGCTTCTCCTCTTTTTTTAGGTTTTCCAGGATATTCCCATTTTGTTATTTCTTTTTAGACGAAGTCGTGGTCATACGCTAGTATTACTATAAAGAGTGAAGTAAACAATGTTATGCATTTAATATTAATTCAATACTTTGTGTGTCAATAAAATTATGAACTATTAAGACCTAAAATACCAGTGCGTGTTACAAAAGTATGGCTTGTACCTTAAATGATAAGGCACAAGGCGAAAGTACAAAAAAAAAAATTATTTATCAAAAAAATAAATTTATTAAAAGGCATTTTAATACTCTGGCCAGTTTGAGTTCGGTACCCTTAGTTACCTAAATATTTTTTCCCTTTTATAATTATTATGAGGTTGAACCCGTTGGACCTCATTAATATAAAGATTCATTAATCATTTAGCCATTTTCATTAAGTAAGGTAATAACGTATATTAAATGAAAGTCGTATTTCCTAATAACAATAAATTGTAATGTTCATTTAGAATAACCGTTTCATTGGCAACTCCATTTGAATATTTGCCTTTTATATTAAGACTAGCGACCCGCCCCGGCTTTGCACGGGTGCAATACTGATACTAAATACACTACAGAAAATCTGTGAACGTTTACACAATCATATAAACCTTCCTCTTCAATCACTCTGTCTATTAAAAAAACCGCATCAAAATCCGTTGTGTAGTTTTAAAGATTTAAGCATACATATATAGGGACAGCGACTTTGTTTTATACTATGTAGATAAAAAGGATTAATGTGGGATTTAAAAATACTACAAGGATTTGCTACAATATTTTTGAAATTCACAGGCCTCTTCCAGCGTGCAATTCTTCTATCAGGATCAGCTCTAAGTTCGTGGGCATTAGTAGAGGATCCAGTTAGTTATTCCGTCCAACTAGCAAAGCAATCCAATTGCACCCTCCCTGAGGACATCGTCAAAGATCACGAACTGATCGTCGATTGCCTTCGAGAAGTGCCTCTTCAAGAACTCATGTCTGCTGAAATCAGCACTCCAAGTTACTTAACTGCGTTCGGACCGTCAGTAGATGGCGTCGTTGTCAAAACAGATTACGCTAAGGAACTTTTAACATTCTTCATACCTAATGACCTTCAAGGTTTCACTAGTGTATCAGGCGTGAACAATTTGAAGGCAGACAAACGGAGCGGCGACAGGATTTTCGGAATAAGAGGCGGCCAAAACAAATATGATCTGCTATTTGGAGTGGTAACGAGCGAAGCCCTTTGGAAGTTCTCCGCTCAGGACATACAAAATGGTTTCGAAGGCGAACGGCGGGACAGAATAATAAGGTGAGGATGTTTGTACAGCAAATTGATGTTTACTTTTCCGTTGGACATACGGCTATGCGAATATTTTGGTAGGACTCGACTGATTGCCGCCATGTGCTCAGAATATTTAAATTAGGACTTAGCTATTCTGTTGAGAAGTTTATGTACCCGTTTGATGTTTTAATACTATGTTTTATGAAGTTAATTGTTAAATCTCTCCTGATTCTGGTTTATGGAATTATAAATCAGTATACATTTTGATATTTCTTGGATGACCGTCTCTGTGACTTTTACTCGTAATTACAGTCGCATATCCTCTACCAGCCTTAATGCTTATCAACTTTTTTGTATCTAACAGAATTAGTGTTTCATTGATTAAAATCAAAATGGATATAAATTTTGTTGTTTTATGTGTGCATTATGTTAGTAATATGTTCTCCATTAAGTATGTAGGTTTTACTTTCTGTGTTTTGTTACAGAACATACGTTCGGAATGCGTATACATATCACTTGAGTGAAATTTTTTTCACCATCGTCAATGAATACACGGACTGGGAGCGAACGGTACAGGTAATATGAAAAAAAATTTCTTAATAGGTATTAATATTTATTGAGTTAGTACTTTACATATTTCGGTCCGTTTTTTGACTGGATCATTAAGTCAGTAGATTATTTGACACTACTCACAATTAATTCTAAAAGATTATTTACATAAAAGCGAACGTTAGAAAATTTCTTCATTTTATTTCCTTTTAATCAATTTTATTTCCTTCTATCAGATTCTGTCAATTGACTCACGAAATTATGACGTCATAATATTGTGTATTGGTCAGACAAAATGTATGAAGGAGTATCTCATTTGACTTGCGGAAGTCCATTGCGGCGACTACAATGTATGATAGTGTCTCTTGTGCTTATTGAAGGATTCAAACCCACGTCCTTCCCATCAGTACCTTTCACACTGTTAAGCAACGTCGGGCGCGGCCGGTACTCGGATGGGTCACTGCAGGCAAATGTCATGCGCGCTTCCGTACTTCGGAGGGCACGTTATGCCGTCGGTCCCGGTTGTTATCGTTAGATAACAGTCGTTAAAGCTGGTGGGAGGCCCTTTGAGAAGTTTGACAACATCAACATACTCGTAGGTTGGCCACTAACCAGTATCTCCACCAATCCGCATTGAAGCAACGTGCTGGAGTATGCTCCAGGCCTTCCTCGGTTATGGGGAACCCGTGCCCAGCATTGGGACATAAAGAGGGTTGAAGGCATGTTTAACAATTACATTAAACCCTCATTATTATATGTAGCTATTTAGTCGTGTCGACTATTTAACAGAACTAAAGATCTGTCAATTACACCGATATCGTTGGCTTTGACCGGCCTAAACATACATCGATTGTCGATTACAAGCGTACGTGCTCGGAAAAAGGAATCCAACCGCCCAGTTAAACGCTTAGTGGTACAATATTGTATTAACTATATTCCTTTAAGCCTAACTAGGCTGTTTACGTTGTATTGGCAATTAACTTCTTATTGTCTTATTAGCATCCTGTCGCCCAAGTTTTATTTGATAAAGTCGTTTTGCAAATGTCTTGCAATAGTAACCTTTTACTATGAGTAAAAACCATTCCATATAAAAATAATATCAGGTAGGATTCTGAGTACCAGGGTGTTAATGTGGAAGATGGATATTATGGTCTTTAGGCTGCAGAACGACTTAATATCAGGTATTTCGCCTACCACAACATTTCACGATCACCTAGGGTTAGCTACTGGAGAAGGCTACTAGACATCATGTCCATCCTTTGTAATCTATATCTTTATAAGGAATAACCCATAAAGTAAGTGACCACTAATGTCGAATATTGTACCACACTACTCATACTTTAACATAGTATACTTTTACAAAATAGGGTTATGTTTAATATAATTAAGCTTCAGATTATGTCTTCAGACAGCAAGAAACATTGCTATGTGATAATTTAAATTTATGTTCTGGGATAAAAATTAGTACAATATCCGTCGCGACATTAGCGTCGGCCATTAAAGAATGTCTGAGCAAAGCTGTCTATAATTTAAGAAAATAACGATAAAAATTTTATCTACGAATGAAAAATATGAGGTGTTTATATTTAAATTCAAATTCAAAGTTTCTAGTATTCATTCATAACATAAAACGCGATGCACGTAATAAATGTGATAAACGTCCGACTTGCAATGCGCGATGCACGGTCGTGCATAACAACTTAGATTGTTGAAACATAACTCAGTTCTGGGTCGTGCTACTTAGTTATAATGTTATCTGACTGGTAACTTTCGTGCATAAATATCTGCTGTACAAAATATTGTTACCCAAGGTTTGTCATCTTCTTTTCTTTCCAAAAAAATGTACATCAAAACAATGAATTTTACAAAGAACAGGATAATAAATAGAATTTCATTCAATCACTTCTTTGTGTCCGTAATTGTATGATGTAGGTCCTTGAATTGTGTTTCTATTATTGCCATTTACTTGATTCAAAACATTTCTGTAAGTTCTATCGGAAACTTCTTATCTTTATCCAGATTTCCTTTAATCACAGAAAGCAGGAATTGCGAAACAATAATCGTTTGGCAGCGCTCCATTTTTCAGGCCAACTCATCAGTACCATTTATGTTTCTGTTGTTGAAACTGTCAACAACGATAGTTGATTTCTCTTTTCACATACAAGGTATATTGAGAAATATATAGAGAGAATATTTTTTTGAAGACACTTCATCATTGTCTGTTTATTTTTATTAAATGTCGTTAATGTTGTTTACAACAAGATCTTTTTTACAATAAACAGATCTTTTATACAGAAGACAAGAGTATCTTTCTTCATAAACTTATTACTTTTTATTTCATTATTACATTGTCCTCATGTGATGGAATCATTACTTACTACATCTCCATTTAATAATATTATGTCAATAATTTTCTTTATCCTTTTGTCCCAAAAGCACATAATGTCTTATGATTATGTACACTTTTTATCGATAGCGTTGCGATCGAAATCTTGAGGGATTTCTTCTTCGTTTTTACAAAGTAATTTTTACTTTACCATTATTGTTAATACAAAACAAAATCTCAAAGCGTAGTGACTGAAAATTATTTTCATCCGGATCTCATTTCGTTGCAGAGAGCTGAAACTCTGACACAAAAGCTGTTTGGCAGCGCCCCACTTTTCATGTTGCATCACAGTACGCCTTACGTTCGCTATAACTTTGAACACTAATTGTTGTATTACCTCGTGTATAGCGTATAATAATTCCTATATAAGCCACGCTATATTCATTTTTGTTTTGATCTTTTGTTGAGATTTTTTGTGGAGTTTTTTTGGTGAGCCCTTGGTTAACTAGCAGAATAGTTCTTACATAACACTTTGCCTTCAGCCCTCTTTTTTCGGATGTTGTCAAACCGTCCAAAGGGCTTCTGACCAGGTTTAACGACTGTTATCTATCAATAACAACGAGGACCGACGGTTTAACGTGCCATCGGAAACACGGAAGCGCGCATGCAATTTGCCACTAGCGATGACCCATCCGAATAACGGCCGTGCCCGTGGTGCTTAACAATGTGATCGCTTGCGATCCACACTACCATCGGGGCTATGCGTGCTTCACTACACTTTAAAAGATAAAAATAAATAACAGACAATTTACGCTTACAGTCCCTTACTTACTCACACTAGGATTCCCTATGTCGTGAGTACCATGAACACATACAAAGACAAGTACAGAAACACCCAGACCGAGAACAGAAAATCTAAATTCGCCATGTAAATTTCTGCCTCGCGATCGAACCCTTGAAATGTCGGACCGGCATTGTAACCACTACACCTCACGGGTCGTCTTTGAAACTCTATTCGTATTTTCGTACTTGCAAATGCGTGGTCATATTTTAACTCTTATATTAAAAAGAAACGTTGACGTTGGAAATTGTAGGATTTTTGCTTTACTCCGCATAGCTTCGAGCTTTATGAGAAAATACTGCTGAAATGTCGGTTTGAATTCTCCGGTTTATAATATTTCCTTCGGATCGGGATTAATATGTAATTTCTTCTCTAAAAAATCGGAATTTGTTTCTTACATACGAGTGACATCAGTAAGATTCTCGCTTACG
>DWQK01001201.1:0-16469 GCA_018231225.1 Noctuana stator
ATTTTACCTTTACGACTTCCAAAATCCACTTATTTCCCGCAAACAAACATATTTCATCTCATTTCGCAGATGAAACATAGTTACTGGTGGGTTGAAAAATTGGAATATGATATGAGTTATAGTTTATCGATGCCCATACATTTATTTTTCAGTTACCAGCAAACATTCTAATAAGAACAGTAAAAAACTGTGTGTTGTATTATAAAAGGGATTTTATTTTCAACTAGTCCATTTTCAACAGACCCACGGTTTCACCCGTGTTCATAATTGCAACGTAACGTTTAATAGCCTATTGGCTTCCTTCATAAATGGACTACCTTACAGTAAAAGAATTTTTAAAATCGGTCAAGTAGTTCCTGAGATAGGCGCGTTTAAACGAACAAACTCTTCAGCTTTATATTATATTAGTATAGATTCGCTCCTACATTAATTTGTATCCTGTTCTTTGCTGAAATGGCTTCGGACTATGGAACTACTAACCACTAAAGTTAAACCTTAACTTAATAGCACAAGATATATATTTCCCTTAACATTATTCTGTAGTATAGAATAAATAATCCAAAATAAGATAATTGGTTAATAAATCGGTAACGACTCCTACCACTCGTAACAACGTCACAAACTCATTACATGAGGACAAATTAGTTTCATGTTACGTACCTACAAAATAAATAACTTCTATATTTTCTTATTAACTCATACATTAATGTCTTATATTTAGTTTCGAGAACTTACTTTCGTTGTCAGTTACCTGAATACAGAAATTTTATGAATTATATCAGCCCACACGCTCTTCAATCTAATAAATAAATTTGTTTTTCATATAACGTTATAATATATTATATATTTTGGTTACCTTGAAAAAGGTAATTCAAAATATGACTTACGTCTTTGTATGGGGTATACTCCGGTAACCGCTGTTGTGGTGTTATTATCATCTTCGTATCAGCAATTTATTAAATACGGTGTAAATTATTATACTAGATAGGCAGGTGTGTTCGGTAGAGCTTGCTTATACAAGTTACCTTCATTACTACCTACTATATGTAGTTCCTATATAAGTTAACTTATATTGGAACTACCGCTACCCTCATAGCCTACCGTGAAGGTACCCAATTCATGTATCTCAGTTGCGAACGTGTGGTTGTTCGAGATTTGAGGCGAACCCTTAATAGAAGGCATGTTTGAGGTTTTAATTTAATACTTTGCTGCTTATTAAGACTACTCGTAAGCCTCAAATATAGTGTGTTATATATTTTAAAACTTGTATTATTTTTATTGTTATATGCTGCTTTCGTATTTTTCGTTGGCTGATAGAAAATGCTTTTTAGCATTAAGCCCGCCTTTTGTACTTTTGTGGTACAATAAAGTTTGTTAAATAAATAAATACACAGGCAATTATACCCCGTGGCAGACATTAAAATATTAAAAGAATAAATACCTCAAATTAAACGTAATTTACTTTCAGCATCATGCAATGGGCCAGCGTGGTGGATTTTGGCCTTAAATCTTCTCATATTTGAGGGGGAGAGGAGGACCCGTATCCAGCAGTGTTCCAGTGACGGGTTGATAATAAAAACTACTTTAACAGTCATATTTCAAGAAAAACATGTGTAAGCTCTCGCTAATACAAATTCATAGTACTTGTAGCGACTGTGTTCCTGACTATATTCCAAGAAATAAAGTAAAATAATCGTAGGTAATGTTGACAACAATTGCGTTAACAGGCGGCCTCGACCTGCCGACTTAATTTGTCCCTTGTCTTGAGGGTTTCATTAACACATTTGGGAAATAAAACGTGGTGAGGGTACCGCAGTCCGTGTAATCACATTACCGCCGGACACAGATAGGGTAACCAGCTTACAAATGGCTTGTTACATGCTTTTGAATGATAACTAAAGGATTTGTGGAATTACTATTCATTGAACCACTTATTTATGGGTCGAGTCTCTTTAGAACATCGATTTAAAAGTTATAATATTATCGGCAGCGTACAATATTAGTACCATCTGTAACTAGATTACAAACTGCTTGTTAAATCATTTTAAAAGCCAAGGGACGGATTAGTGAAGTTACAATATATTTACTTGCTTTCGTTTGAAACTTGTAATTAACGCCTAGTTTTTAAATAAGGGGCTACAGAAATAATTTTACTATCGCTTAACTAACTAATTTACATGCAATTCCTTAAGTTAATAAAAAAGTTATGTGTGTATTTTTAACAATGCTTATTAGTTCTGTACTTGATGCAAAGAGCTACGCAGGATCTACGAATGCCTACGCAATTCCTCGAACGTAGTCAATACGTAGCAATCTCTACGAATCGTAGTACATTATTACATTTATTACTAAACATCACTAAACTAGTTTTAATGGCTACGAATACTTCGTAACGGTATTTTGTACTTATGTATATTTTCTATGAGAGTGCCAAACCCTAAGCTGCATTTAATTATATTATTGTACGTGTGAGATTACAGTCAGACTCATAGAATACTTAAAAGCTCATATCACATTATAATATGATTATGTTGATAGAATTTTAAGTGCGCTATTAAAATTTCTAATAACTTACTATCGTGTACTAAAATCAAGTCTTTTTAGGCCATTGGGCAGAGCGACGATGCGAGAAAAACCAGGTTTGGAAAATGTAATCCTCATTAGTTAAACAAATAGGTCAAGCCTAAATAAGCTCCGATAAAATTGACCTACGCTTTTCGGCAGTGGGGTCGCCAATGTTCTTAAAAGCTAAGCAACAAAAAACAAATTTTGGTTCATTCTGTAACACCTTGAACTTGTAAAGGGTAATTTTGAACCCCACGATTGCGTTGGTCTTTGCCACATTTGAAGCGTTGACATGCGACAGATAAGTGTGTAGCTGGTAATAAGCCGCTTTCTTTTCCCATGTCGTCACTTTCGAGTGCATGATTTAAAATATACGTATACGATAAAGGTGATACTAGTAGGTTTACTTACAGGGCTAACACGACCACAAACTTTTATTTTGAAGGGACTTATTGTATATTAAAATTAATATCCTCAAGAGTAGAAACGCATTCAGTTACAATCTAAGGTAAGATAAGATTATGATACTGTTTAAAATATACTTGTATATAGGTTTCATAAACCACTATAAGTCTAGAAACCTTCATACACGTTTGATACTCGTTGGTTATGTAGGTGGTAGAGCTCACAAACTTAGCCCGGCGAGGTACCACCGCTGCCCTTATAAACCACCGTATAGCAAGTCTTATAGCAAGTACCTACCTGTGTTTCGGTTGAGGAGGGTTGTTGCCGGATAAACCATATGTAGACAACCATCTTACTCCACATGAGTAGCAACGCCTTCACGTATGATCTCAGATAGGACGACTCTCCTATTTGAGGTTGGACGTGGATGTTATTGGGATATTGAGTGGACTGTATTTCTGTGGTCGCAGGAGAAAAGAATCGTTCGACGTGTTTGTGAAATTATTTTATTTTGCACGAGCCACAATCACAATGTAGCACAATTTAATCTTTACTCGATACTACCGTGTTGCCATAGACAATGGACTAGATTTATAATTTTTGTTGCCAGTAGCCCTATCACGAATAATAAAGAACTACGTTAAGTAATCGAGTTACGTACGTGTCACTTTATCCATACGATTTTTAGTTCCCGATACACTCGATACGGGGCGCTGTTCAAAATCTCATACAAAATGTAACAGATGTCCAGAAGTTGCAGTGACTACTTAACATCAAGTGGTCTGCATGCTACTCATAAACAATAAAAAAATACTTCTCTCTTCTATATAAAGACGTAAACATCCTACTTCAAGTTCTTTTAACGTGCGTCACGGTCGCTCGCCTCGAAATCTAGCTTAAGCCGTCCCGAGAGGCGGATGAATACCGTCATCTCATTCGACTCAGTCTTGATACAAGACTTAGACGGAAAGAAAATTTTCAACATTCTGTTTTGTAAGGCTTTCGACAACTGTTATGACTTTTTTTAAAAGTTTTGTAAGTCTCATGAATAGGTTGAAAAGTTGTGTGTTTTTATTAGCTCTGATATTTGGGTTATTGTTTTAGTACTACAATTAATATAATGTGTTCTACTAATCGCTTAACTTTTGATGAGCAGTAAACGAACAATCGCTTAGTATAAGTTTGATTAAGATTTTCTAAGGGTTACCTACATGCTCTCTAAAATAGCCCTTAACGTTTGAGTCTGTTAAAGGTATAAAAATAATTCATTGAAACCTAAAATAATATATGTTTATACGCAAAGTGATGAATAGTTATTTCGCGTCTCAAAGTTGAAATACTTTTAAGTAAAGAATAACTTTTCGGGTAGCACTAAGTGCGATTAGAGAAATTAACCCACAACATCTTTGTAAAACAGTAACAAATATTTTGTAATAGAAAGAAAAATATAGAGACTGGAAGAATTAATTATGAAATGATCAGCAGCCGTAGCACACAGCAGGTCGCCCTCCGGCTCGATGGACTGATGACCTAAGGAGGATAGTGGGAAACCGCTGGATCCAGAGGGCACAGAACCGGGTGGAGTGACGCAGCTTAGGGTGTGCTTATGTCATATTGTCGATTTCAGATCGAACTTCACTATTACAGTTTTGATGTAGGCTTTAAAGTGCATATTGATTGCTTATCATTAAGAATATCAAGACTACTTATAGTATTTATAGTAGAGGCCTTTGTAATATGCAGTAAATGTTAAACTTTGATATGAATGAAGCAATAATGATTTTTTTTCTAATTTACAGTAAGCATCTAGATTTCTCTTTTCTTCCACGTTCTATCCTTACAGCGCATACTTTATTTCTATTTGCCCGTGCCGCGAGGTAAGCGGGACGAAAGGGTGGGGGGTAAGGACACGCGCGGTAGCGTCGCCCCAGCCAGTTGAAGCTGCGACGGCGGAGAGTACGCTTGACGTAGACTCGTGCCCGTACAAAATACTGTGACCCACCATAGTGTCAGTGACGTGATAGTGTGCCGCACATGCGTTGAAACCCCCATTTCTGTGACAATTCATGTTAGTGACTCGTGAAGTGTTTGCGTGCGAGTGAGTTCGTGTCGAGGAGGTTTCGAGTTGCATTCGCAGAAATTGCCCCCCCGGTAAGTCTAGGTGTTTTCCGTAATAAAATTTGCATATTAAAGGATTGGTTCCTTACAAATTGCTGATATTATTAGGTTGCACCGTCGTATTGGGTGCGGATTATTGGCTTAAGTGTCGGAATTATTATCGTATTGCTAAATAACGGTTTAGATTTCCGACAAGGCACTTATATGGCTTTGTAGAGCCATGTGGGTTGACAGCGACGGCCAATTCAGTAAATTTTCCTTTAATTTATTTACTTTATTAACCTAATTAATATTTAATTAACTAAATTGGAAGTAGATATTTTTATAAATGGAGTTAATTTAAAGTTTGATTCGCCAAATAATCACGACTCGCTTTTGACAACTTTGAGAGCTGAATGCCGGTTTATAGGAAAGCGTTTTATAAAGGAAAGTTTTTCTTATTTTCAATAAGCAGGAAAGTTCAATAAAATGTATTCTTGCGACCGAGAGTCTTTTGATCTCAGACCATCCACTTAGCCACTATGCCAGCGCTGTAATTGCCCACTTTGAATAAGATACTTTTTCTTTTTCTGGCAACTTTTGTACTTTAACTATACTGCAATTATTAACGCGTTATCGTATTTTGGTTTATTTTAGCTCTGAATTAGGCTTTCTTATACGATTTTTTTTTATGAAATGTGACTAAATATTAAGATACTTATATTTTAAGTACGCGCAATTAAATTGAAATAGATTTTATGGAATTTATATTTTGTTGTACTCGTATACAGGTTCAAAAGCCCACCAGCTGTTACGAGCCTACTTATCCTACGATTAGTACCTTCCCAGTTATTATAGGTACTCAAAGAATGTACCAATGACTTCATATTTCTTAATGTAATTTGTAAGAATTTTTTAACGATTAAAGAGTTTAGCGTATTTTATGTTTTTAGCGCTTACTTTAACGGACTAAATATTTCCCAATACAGATTTGCGGTGATAGTCCATTGGTTAAGAACTAGACATTTATTCAAGAGGATTGAGTTCAAAACCTAGTTGCACGCACTAATTACTTCACTACGATACGTCCGTTTTAAGCTATTAAATGTCATTAGGGTATCAATAAAGGAATATTTTGTGACGTAACGAACGCACGCCTGAGAGTTATCTACGAGTACTCGTACATAAAGTTTTCTAAAGGTACGAGTATGTGAAGATCACCAACCCGCCCTAGGCCAGCGTGGTGAACTATGCCCTTCTTGTATTTGAGCCTTTACCCAGCAGTGGAACTGTATGGGTTGATAATGGAAAATGTGAAAGCATTTTTAATTTTCTGGATGATGAGAGCACACATTTTTATTACTAAGACTTTAACAAAACATAGATACGTTCCATACGTTAAATATCAACTTTTTCAAACTAGTGAAAATGAATTAAAATGGAAGCCGATATATCTGGTATATCGAGGTTTCGCGAACGTTTGAATTATTCAATTCGATATAGTGGACGAAACTCAGCGCGATATCGATTCAGCCTGAAATAATGTTGAAAGCTAACAGCTTTATATGAATAATATAATTGGATCGGACTAATGATTTTTTATAGCCTAGTCGTGTGAACGGTCTGAGCTTTATTATACTGCGTCACGTGGATTCGATCGTTATTTTCATGGTAGGCCCTTAAGGAGCTACAATGCTTTATCGATTGTTTACAAGTTGCTTTATAGGTAACGTCTAGTCACGTAAAAAAAATATAATAGAAAAAACAAGCTAGTGAAAAACAACTTCTCTTAATTACAGGGAAACAATTATGCATAGCGTAAACTCCAGTATAACAGAGAAGATTAATACAGAGAGTTCAAGTCATATTCCGGTTTTTACCTTACCGATTCAAGCAGTATTATTAATTACGACATGTTATTTATGTCTCGTTATGTAAACGTCATGTAATTACATGTTTTTAATGTGGTATTGTTCCTAATAAATAAACAGAAGAATATCTCATTAAATGCTGTAATAAGCTGCTAATGATAACAAATAACTGACGATCCGCGTGGTGTAGTGGTTATAACGGCAGTCCACCATTCGAAGGGTTCCGGGTTCGATTACCGGCGGAGCAAAAATTTAAATGATGAATTTATTTCTGTTACCGGTCTGGGTGTTAGTGTACTTATCTTTGTATGTGTCCATGGCAGCCATGACACAGGAAATCCTAGCGTGGGGCTCTGAGTGTGAAGCGTTATTTTTTTAAACTTTCAGAAATTCAAGTTACCGTAAAAGAGAGTTCCATTGCCTCTATTCATTACATTGTTTACTTGGCAGTTAGTTGCAATGCAAAGCTTCCCTTTGACCAAGATCTAGCCAATTTATGTGCATGAGACGAAACAGTTAAAGCTTTTCTTTGAATATGTAATAAAATATATATTATTATATTAAAAGTTATTTTCACTCTTCATTTTTAAGCAAATTGGTATACTGAAGTTACATTTAAGTAAAAAATTAGGATATAATTAATAATTAAAACTCACGTTACGAAAAAAATCAAATTCAAAGTTGTCGCGCACGTAAGTTTAAGACTAATATGTTTTTTCTCAAAGATGCCGTAATCAGAACGGAACCAAATTAAAAGGGGACCAAACGGAAAGCACCAGCTTTCAAATAAAAAAGAATCATCCAACTCCGTTCACCCAGTTGAAAGTTCATGAGGACATAAAAAATACATTCTATTTGAGAACCACCTCCTTTTTTTGGAGTCGGTTAAAAAGAAAAATGGTTGGTTGACATTGTATATGAAAAAGAGTGACTGAAATAACCATACTCGTATGAACGTTTCTTGTTCCGGTTTATTTTCATTGACAGAACACGAGTAAATTGTCACTGAAAGATTGGTCGTTTCCACTTTCCATCACGTATTCGGAGATAGTGGGACGCAGTTTTGTATCATTTTCCTTGTGTGTTTCCTAATGTACTTCGTCAATAAAACGTTAATCCGAATAGCAATTGAGCTGTAAAGTGATGCCAGTTACACGTATTGGCACATTGCGAAGATCTAGGTTGAATATTTTATAAATAAGTAAATGCTCTACGTATTTTACTAAAGATAATTAGGTAATACTGACTTTTCTAAACTACAAAACAAGAATAAAATCGGTTTTGAATTCCGAAAGTTTTTACTTTTTAAATCTTTTATAAACTAATAAGTTTACTCAATTGATAACTTAATTCAATAACTCTTAGACATTTAATTTTATCAATGGTAACTGATTTTAGTTCTAGTCGTATAAGTATTTTTATGTTGGTACTCGCATAAACTTTGATCCTTAATAAAAGAAAACTGTGAGATAACATTTCCATAGGCATATGACATCTACTAAGTCTTATTTGACCAGCTATTGAAAAACCAACTTACATTTTCATGTAAAAACTTGCGCCAAGTAAAACACTTTTTATTACTTGAAACTTTATTCCCTTAACTGCAATGACGTTAATGACGTTTTTTATTTAAACTTCTAGTATTCTTATAAAGATTATATCCACTATTGACTTGGAATCGATTAGTTTGAGTGGATGGAAATTCGCTTTGCTGACGTCATGAATATTCATATTATTCATAAAGCTAGTATAGTATAATTATGTAAATAGAGGTTTATGTTGGAACTAGCTTATGCCCGCAACTTGGGTCGTGTAGTTTTAAAAATTAAATGGACCAGAGAATCACGTTGTTCCACACAAATTTCACCCCCTATTTTATCCCCGTAGGGGTGAAATTTCTAAAAATCCTTTTTTAGTGCTCACTTATATCACGAAAGATACCTTCGTACAAAATTTCAAGTTTCTGGGAACAGTAGCTTCGGCTGTGCGTTGATAGTCAGTCAGGTTTGCCGTTTATTTATATAGATGTACCGCTTACCGCCTGTCAACAAAAAATACAGCTAATCAAAGCCATAAAGTATTGCCGTATTGTTTTTTTATTTTAACTATCGGCATAGTAAATCTCATAATTGGAAACAAAAGATGGCGTTAACTTATTAACAAAAAGTACCATTTAAATTACTTACGATACCGACTTCATTCACTCACTAACCAACAGATGGCATTAGTGCATGACCTCTGGTACACAAAAACATTATTTCGTGTGTTTGTAGAGAAATTACCTTAATATATTATTCTAATTTGTATCGTGATCAGGTTACCACCGGTAGTTTCATTTCGAGGCAATTATTTCAACCGGGCAGCCTTCGAAGCACCGACACAGGCCATTATAATTAGCCAGTGGGTCAGCTGAGGTGAAGGTATTGATACTTGTACAGGGATTTTCTATTGATCCATTTATATGCAGCGATTTATAACTATTCTCTAATATATATTTTTTATTTATGGAGCACTCACCTCTGATAGGTATATCTCCGATTTTTAATTAGACAGAGAGCAGTTTTGACATTTTAAGTATTGCCAGATACATCAGTGTTTACCGGAACAAAAAACATTTAGTAAACAAAAGATAGTAAGTAGGTATTATAAAATATATTATATACATACATTCAAAAACTGTTTGTGTATGTTAAAACCAGCAAGTGTTACCACACTTTTATAAACTTTTTTATTTTTCCAATTAAATAAGTTACGCACGAAAAATATTTTAGGTATCGTAATTTATTTTATTTTTAATTCAATGGTGGACTTAGCAGTTTAGGTCGGAAAAGTTGTACAATAGGTTAATTATTTATTATTAATTATTATCGCAGTGGTCACTCTGATCTGACCTTATTCACTTTGACATTAAAAACACGTCACGCGGTACGCATAATATAATAATATGATTTTTCAATTCCACGAACAATGACGCACATTCAACGAATAATTTCACAATTGGCGTGGCACACGTAGTGTACTACGAGTATAATATATACTTTTGGTGGCGAGATGCGTTTCGAAGCTGCGTTTATGTTTTTAAGCGTGTTTTGATATCACACCTTATTGGTAAGGAATCTCGTGTATATATAGCGAATAAGGCGCCTGAAGTAAGTACGGTTTTTTCTATAATTTTTTTTTTTCGTAATCTGAATCAAGCCAACAGGCATACGAGCTATCTTATGGTAAGTGGTATCATTGGCTTATTATAAACAGTATCTTTCTCTCTGCTACTAAAAGTTGCTTCTTATTTTTTAGTGAAACTAGCCAGACTTCGCAATTGTACATTAAAATAGATTTTATGACGGTCCAACCAAATCTACATTAACTTTGCGATGCAGTGCAGATTTACATCAAGTTCTGTAGTCAAGGATTTGAAATAGAATAATATCAAACGCGGTACGTACGGGGATTGAAGTTGGACCCACCAAAACGGTAGGCCGAAAGCAATAAAACATTTAACAAAGTCATGTCTAAAACATTTGATAAGGCTTAATAATAAAGTTGTGGAGTATCTGTGATAAAAATAACCACTTCTTATTCTTGATCTTTGACCGTGTCGCATATTGCTTTCCGCAGTGGATCCTCTTGGGAGCGATACTCTGTTGGACTTATGCCAGTTACAGAATACGTAGACGCCCTTAACTGGAACTATTAAGTGGTCTTACCATATTACTTTGTGATATTAAGGTTATCAGAGTTTTGTGGCATTAGTGGTAAACAATGTCTATGCAAAGAAGCACGAGGCAGCCACTTGAAGATTTATTTCTCACTAGCTTATCCCTGCGACTAAATCCGCTTGGATTTTAGAATCGAGCCCTCTGCTACTAGAAATCAAAAATATAGTAGATAATAAGAATTTATACCAATTTTCATACTGCTAAGTCCAGAAATAAAAAAATCCATATAAACTTCATCCCCTCTTCACTAAACATCCTTTCTTAGAGCTCCTTAAAGAAACCCCTGTATTATTATAGGTGCAGTAGTTTCAGCTATGTGTTGATGTTATAAGTCAATGAGTCAGGTTTGCTTTTTATATTATACAGATAGGCGCCTTTTGCCGAGAATCTGGCAATTTATAAAAAAAAAAAAAATGTTAACAATATTCCATATGTTTCCATCGTAGCTGTTTAGGTAGGTACATTTCATTAGAGGTTGTTTTTGGGCATGTATCGCCAATGTCACATGTCAGGTATCAAAACGGTCCGAACAAAATCAACAGCAGAAATACTTCCTTGCCTACTTACTAAGTAAAGCAATCTATACGATAGAAATATTGTACCAAGTTACGTAATTTCCTGTTATGTTTGCCTAACAGCGCTATTTATGCATATGGTTCCATGTACCTACATAAATTCGGGTAAGATTTGGTTGGCCTTTCGCCAATTTTATTAGGAAGCAAAGTTTTAATGGCTTGTTTAGTCGGCTTATTATTTATTTTACGAGTATTATATGGTCAGTACCTAATATAGCGAGCACCTACCTACTCGTACCTAGGTACTTTAGTATCATCTCTCATACAATCTTACATTTTCTGGGAGTGTATTTGAAATTGACGCATACCTATGTTCTGTGAAATGTTCGTGATGGGGCATCACAAACATTTTACAAATCCGTCATCGAGTAGTAACAGTAAAATTTTTTATGGGATTTTAAACAGCGCTCCGTGGGCGTACCGGGAACTAAAAATCTCATGGATAAAGTCTATCAAAGTGACATTACGTACGTAACTCGATTACTTAACGTAGTTCTTTATTATTCGTCAAATATTGCCGACTGATAGTAGAATCATCATCACATCAAAAGCATTTATAAAAACTCTGAAGTCAAACTGTTGCTATCTCATGACTCATACGTGTACGCTGATGTGCGATCTATTTTTATGTCCTTTGTCTACGAAAAATATAAATACAATATTTTTAAAGATTTTTATGAACATTCTTTAAATGCAAAAGAATTTTTAATTTGACTCCTCGATACCGTCTTCGAGGCTTTGCGCTACATAGTGGAAATCAGGTCATATCGGTTTAGGTGCTCAAAAAATTTTACCAACCTTTTGTAAGTGTCAAGTGCTCGTTATCTGACTCATAAATATCAACATGAATCCATCAAGAATATCAAAGTTAAGTTCGTACCGCCGCAAGCAATCTGTTGATGTTTCGTGGAATAATTTAGGTTGGTCTTGTTGTTCCAGGCCCTTGACATTTAGAGGCCCGATGTCTGTGTCTGAGTGGCTCGGTTTGGTTTTTGAAGAGACTCTTCAGGGAGGGTTTGTTCACGTTAATTCGGAGGCGGTAGTATTTTCAGTAGTTTAAACCTTTTTTGCGCAAAGTAATCCAAACACACATCAAAACACATTTCTTGTTTTCGCGGATTGCCTTCAACCCTTTTTATGTCCCACTGCTGGACACGGGTTTGTCCCCACAACTGGGGAAGACCTGAAGCATACTCCACCATGCTGCTCCAATGCGGATTGGAGGAGATACGGGTTAGTGGCTAACCCGTGTCGGATGTTGTCAAACCGCCCAAAGGCCCTCCGACCGGGTTTAACGACTGTTATCTGTCGATAACAACCGGGATCGACGGCTTAACGTCGCAATGTGATAATAAATAATAATAGATAAACAACTCAATTGATAAACAATTTTCATAATAAATTATATTTGTAATAAAGTTCACTGTCTTGCAATGTATTTATAAACCGAATTGTAGGTTATAGGTAATACTGTATTTTAGTTAGGTATTTAGTAATAATTAATTGTCTGATTGAATGCAGGTGAGAGTCATGCACATGCGATGCATGCATGGATTTGGTGATTATCAAAAGACATCTGACTTACCTGATCAGCTTGCTCAATCTGAAACCAATTCGTTTTACTGTGTTTAATAAAAAAACGTAGTCAAAATATCTTATTCTGTGAAAAACAGAGCTTATCCTTAACAAGTATAAATTCTTAAACATTTCCATCTTTTATGGTAGAGCATTTCAGCCAAATTAATTTAGGAAAATTCCGGACTTTGTGACTTTAACCATAAAATGTCAATGCCGTTGAGTAGGTTACCGGGCAAATACAGTAAAGGCTAAAGAGGGTTTATCTGCGAATGCATGACAAGTAACGTTTTATGGCTCAGTACAGAGCTTCAATCCCGTGCTAGCACCAATAAGTCTTCCAGGCTCATTTATCACGCTCTTACTAAGAAAACATCGTAAAAACACAAGGTGCGTGCTGCACTGTGTTCGAGTAACTGGTCGAATTCTTAGACAGATAAGAAAACGAAAATTAGTGAGTCCAGTTCTCAGAACGATTGAGGTTCTAGGTTCTAGAGGGCTCGTTAAGTCCTCTGAAGCCTTTTAGGCGGTTAAGGACTTTAAGCGGTTTTACAACATCCGCTACGGGTTGGTCACTAAACCTCCACCAATCCGCATTGCAGCAGCATGGTGGAGTATGCTTCAGGCATTCCCCAGTTGTGAAGAAACCCGTGCCAAACAGTGGGTCATAAAAAGGATTGAAGACACATTTATATCATTCTTTCCGTTTAGATTTTAGAACATCATCTCGCTTATCCGTTCCCAGTGGGCCATGTCAGAGACATTTCGAAGAAACGTAAGCCAAAGAGAAATCCTCGCCTCGTATAAAAACGCTGATGAACGCCGACAGTCTCTCTATTGTACTAGCACGGAAGATTTATTGGTAAAGACCGCACCGCGTCGACAAAAACGGAGGACAAAACAAAAAGTTGAATTGGCTGGCCGAGAACAAACTGCCACTCGATTGAACGTTCCGCAATTGTAATAAAGAATCGAATTGGAAAATGAAACAGGTATCAGAGGGACAATACTTTTTGCGGCTGATTGCACAGGTGTGGGACACCCTTAAGGCTTAGTTAAGTTACAATTTCGCCGGTACACGTTTTTACAGTTGTTTGACGTTTACAATAATTTGCGTGATTATCCTCTCACAATTTTGCTACGGTCTGCTAAAAAAATATGCTTTGCATTTAATGTTGCGCTAAACCGGCTACAGTTACCTACTAGGCTTACATAAAATTCAGAGGCATCGTGTCTTACACTGCCCTTGGGTGCTATTACGACCACACAATGCCTGTGTTCCAACACATATCAAATAAAACTTTATTTATAGCTTCCTGCCTCGTATGGTGTCCTGGTACTTAAAGGCATTAGATACCTACGTCAAATAGGTGTATGCTCCACCAGTGTTAAGAAAAATTGTGAAAATATTACTTGTGCCTTTAAAATAGTATAAATTTAAAATGGTTTAGTTCCTAAACTATAATAAATTGTTAGTTTTAAAATATAAAGCAATATTGCTTGAACAAAACTTGGTTTTTTAACCAGAACGCTGGCAACTTTTCAGTAAGTGTACCCGTTGCCTAACGATCATTCATCAGACACTAGCATGCAATGTCCGATTACAGGAGAGTTCCTTTAGCGCCTTTTATGAAGTACCCCATATCATAATCCGGACAGGAGTTTATACATTACTTACTCGTATTTAATCTAAAAGGTATGTTGAAATACAAAATAACATGCTAAATATTGTCAATACTCAAGCTAGATTTATATTATATTGAATAAGAAATATGTAAGGAAGATCTTTAACTCTGACACTTTTTCAATCAACCAATCGCTCAAACCGTAACCCTCTGTATATCCGTACATCTACTGAAGAAAAAACAAAGCTCCTAAAGAGATCTGTTCGTAATAAGATTTCGCTGTTAAAAGACATCAATCGGAAACTTTGTTTTTCCGATGATTAAATTATACTCGTACGTACTCGTAGGTATATAATTTGATTCCTTTTACTTTTGCCATTTTATTGGTTTCACCGTGTGAAATAAATTTATCTCTTGCGTCATTGGTTGGTTGATAAAATGATTGGTTTACTGTTTATTGATGTTCTATGTTAACTTATTGATTATTTTATAAGAGAAGCAAATAAGAGAGGATGTAGGAAGTGAAATAGTAACGACAATTCACATCCAACTAAAACCCAATAATATGACATATCCTAAGGCCTTATATGCATTCTACATCCTATATAGTACATGGTGGTATATTATTAGTACTCGTACGTAGTTATAATCACGTTCATACTAGCTCCTTCTCTAAATGGCCACGACGAAGAATATTCACTTCACCTATAATTATGTATGTATTCTAATGTCTTTTAGAAACAGAACTACGAACTACTGCTACGTAAGAATAAAGATGCATCAGAATACTCTTTGTCTAAGTGTTAAGATACTTAAACATCTGGAGAAACGCGTCGCTGTAACGCCTGAGAATTTCCTACTTCTTGAAACCGCACAATACTTTATGTCTACTTATATAAGCGTTTCTCGTTAAATTCTTTTATCGCAGTCCTATAGTAGTAGATTAACTTCTCTGTTTGTATACAGTGACTGCAAGTATTAGACCTAATAATATCATAATGTTTCACACTCACAGCCCCACACTAGGATTCCCTATGTCGTGAAATCCACGGACATTATACAAAGACAATTAAACAACACCCAGACCAAGAACAGAAATTAAAATTTATATTTAACATCAAGAGCCGCAACAACAGAATCTAGGATCCTCATATTTTATGATCTGCATTTCAAAATAAGATATAACCAGTAAACATTAATATTGTGCAATATATTTTTATATGCTCTACCTAACTCAACCTAATTTGAGCTCCAACCATGCATTATATAGTCAAATAACCATTCAAAGTGCTACGTGGGAACGGAATAACCCAATTTCACCCAATCCGTAAACATCTACTCATATTTACTTCCCCATAGAAATCGTTTACTATAACGACTCCATAAAATATATATTAAGCTAAGGGGATTTAGTCAACTGAAATCAGTTCAGAGTTGGATATTAGGCAAATTAGGTACCGAACTCGCTTCGCAAAGGTGGCTTAACAACCCGAAACTATTTTACGTTACATTAGTTACGAAAAGATTAGTGTTATCGCCTAACGTTGGAAAACAGCAATTCGCGTCAGCTTGGGTAATATTTACAGGGGTTTTGTTGAGTAGACTTATGATGTTTTAGTGTAATCCTGCACTAAGAAGTAGTAACAGAGGCGTGCTTTTAGCAAATGAGTTTACATTATGAGTAGCAAACGAGCATGCAGGCAGGTGGACATCCACGGTCAAATAGGAGAGTTGACCTATCTGAGATCATCTACGCATGAGGACTAAGATGGTCGCCTCAAATGTCCGGCAACAACCCTCCCCAATCGAAACACAGGTACTTGCTACAAGACTTATTGTAGGTTATGAGGGCAGCGGTGGTACTCCCCTTAACTTTGTAAATTCTACCACCTACTATTAATAGGTTAAATAATAATCTTATTAGCGACTAACGATTGTACCTAAGTACGATTGTACCTAGTGTTAAAGTGGGTTTGGGATGGCCAATTTAAACAAATAACTTTCAAAATATTTATTTGACATCATAGGTTAGCCTTT
>DWQK01001202.1:0-16466 GCA_018231225.1 Noctuana stator
CACTCCCGCCCCCCTACCCCACCTACCCCCTCGCTACACATTGATTTACCAGATAATAATAAAATTAGAAAGTACTTAATTAACTTCAAATATAACTAGTATCACACATCACTGACGGACAGTTGCACTACGCGAATTTATTAAGTAGGTACTCTAATACAGGTTGCTTTTCCTGATGGCACACGAATCTGTAACAATGGAAATATAATGCATTTAGTGACTAAATTAAAAGAAAGATTAAAAAATATGCAATTATCGCAAAACAAGGAAGATGTATATATGGTACAGTACACGAGACGCATCATCGTACAAATTACTTCGAGTCGGATTGTTTAGGGCCGCGCCCGTAGTGTGTGCTCTGCTGTTCTGTTGCTCATTATACCGACTAAATATGTATGTATGCCAGGAATAGATATATATGTTACTATTTTTTATAACACTGTAATGAAATCATAAAATAAAAATACTCTTAAAGTTATAAAAAACAGAAAGATATTATACTAATTATATACGAGATATTTACATTTATCATCGTCGTCATATCATAAATTTAATATGACGACTTCCTATTTCCTATATCTCTACGTACCTCGCCTCGAGTCGCTCGCACGTGTTGGGTACTTTGAGTTATGCTTCTAACTAAAATTAGGTTGTAAATTTAGTTTACACAGACTAACTTCACCGATTACATATCAGGTACGTTAACTACTAGCTTAATCCAACATTATTATTCCACGTCTTTAGAAAATTTATCTCGGTATTTTGAGAATTCTGCTTCTGCATCCAAAGTTCTTTTATATTGACCTTGTTCATGGAATTAAGGAGTTTCGTTTTGTTAATAAATTAATGTAGAGGTAAATGTCTAATCTGATTTTTATTTTTTCTGATATTTTCAATTATTTTAATACATTTTTATTTTTTACTGAACAGAGCGTAGCATTATTAGGCTTTAAGTATAAATATGTAAAACTCCTTTTTAAAGCTGTTATGTAGCAATTCTTATAATATAAACTTGTACGAAAACAGGCATTTAACTCCTATTTAATATCAGTATCAACATCGTTCTAGCGTATTTATCTTCTAAGAGGCTTAGTGTACGCCGAAACAGCCTATAAAATTTACTTACTAATTAAAATTAGTCTTACTAAGGCCGCTACCTAAAATAATATATGTACTTGTGTTATTGTTTACTTATATGTAGTATTGATTAAGGTTAAGTATATTATCGTATCAAATGTAAGCAAAAACAATAATTTCTTTTGCACTGTTACTATAATAATTCAATGCGTTTTTAACTTACAAAAACTACTTACTACAATTCCCATTATAAGAGAATGGTACAAAATCTTTATCTACAAACAAGCGAAACTTCCTACTAAGTAAAACTTGCCTGTGAATCGTATCAAAATCAGATAGAATCCACGACGTTTTATTGGCAGACCGCAACGGCTTTTAGAGCAAGATCCCTTTATTGGTAGCAAAGTTTTGCGGCACGAGTAACTTCACGACGTTGTTTCTTGACACTGACAGTTTAACACAAATGTATGGCAAGAAAAGGCTCATTTTTTGTCTTTTATTGGACAGGAAAGGAATCAGTAGACAACCACATTTCTATCCTATTTAAAAATTGGCCCTTCTTACGAGTACGCTTATTATAAAAACGAATCTAAAATCACAAATTTGTATTTCCTTTTCAAGTTCACGTCCCTCACTCATTATTTTCAACTCTTACTCTTAGTGACAATTAGTTACCTGTAGCGCCATCTATTATATAGTGATACGCTACCGTTACAGTTTAATTTCATTTAATTTAATGTATTACAATACATATTTAAATTTTATCAATCTGCACTTCTTCTTCGTTAATCACGCTATATCACAGAATCCGTGTGGCGTAAGGTATTTTAAAATGTATTGAAAGCTTTCTCTTCATACCGACATAACAAACCGAGGCTAACCGAGATAGAAATATATTATTATTATATGTTTTGTGATATAGCTGGTTTTGTAATAAAAGTCGTAGCTACTAACCGTTTGTAAATCAAATAGGTACGCTCTTTGAATGCCGTCAAAACATTTATGTGAAAGTTTTAGCTTTGACCAGTACGAGTACGTGCCAATATTTTACTAGCTGACCGCATTCACTTTGTAAGCTTCAATTCTTATAGTGGCCGTAAAGCAAACTGTAATTTTCAGTATTTATTTATTTTTAATTTCTCGTCATTCATCTTAATTATAATGGTTAATTTTTGGTTAATAATAAAAAATTTAATAAAGTTACGGATTACATAGTGCGAACTTAATGTCTCTCATGAACTAATGTCGTATTGGCATTCTCTCCCATCTTAGCCTGGACTATGGTATAAATAAGTAAAATGCGAGGTATGTGCATTAACAAATCTAAACTACCGTGCTTTTTGGGCTGGTTTATATAACTTTGAATATAATATTATTAGGAATCTAAGCAATCTTTAAGCACTAGGTACTCATAAATTCAAAAGTATAATGTTTGTACTCGGTAACAGTTTCAACCAATTATTATTTAAATAACTACAGTATAATGTATGTATCAGTAACAGTTTTAGCTAATTATATTTAGTGAATAAAGGAATTTTCGCAAATAACCATAGCGAAATTCTTTAGTGAAAATGTTCGTTAAGTGACTGAAATCACGTCAGCAAGTAATCGAAACAAATCCCCAGTCTCCAGTAGTGCGCCCAATGTTTTATTGGCTCTCCGATGGCTTTGAAAGACGCCTTTTATCGGCTGTAAAGCCTTGCGGCTCTACTAATTTCACGACTTGATTTCGTAGCAAAGTGAATAGTTAAAGGAAACGCTTTTACCGTTGGGACCTTTTGTTAGGTTTAGTAAGGTTTTATTCTTGACCTTTATTGCTTAAATTATGTATGAACAGGTATCATTACGGACTTAATTAAATTATAAATCCAGCATATTATTATTTATAATTATAAAAAGCGCAATATGTTTGAAAGAAAGTGATAAAATATTGCTTTACAAAATACATTTTACGCGGGAGAATCCGATTTAGAAGGATTCTAACCTTCCCTGCCCTGTGCAAGTGTGCAGACGTTATGTATTATTATACTTCAACTATGAAAGTCTGAAACAATTAAATTTATATCAGTATAATTTGAGAACTATTCTCATTTCATATTCGGTTTTTATGTTTGTTTAAAATAATTAACAACAACATTTTTTCAAACGACTATTTCATACAAGCTGTTATATTATATACCTATATTTTCTTGTATGTCAAATATTTGGTTATAAATTTTCTTTTTCGCATGAAGTTGCCATATTTTTAAGCCGTTTTCAGCACATTTTCTCTAATGCGACAAACCTTGCCACTAGAAGCACAGAGGTAAATTTATACGAAAGGATAATTATTATGCACAGTGGAAAAACGTGATAATTACTAAAACAATTTACGCAGCTGCCTCTCTAGTTGGGAAATAAAATGCTGCGAGTTTTCATAGCCGTCCCATGGTTTAAGAGAACTTTAAAGTCTATGAGAGGTATTATATAAGGAAAAATATATATTTATCTGAATACATGCATTCAATAAAATTAAACGAATGTATATAATAGTGTGGTGGAGTACGCTCGAGGGCTTCCTCAATAGTGGGGAGACCCGTGAATAGCAGTAAGCCATAAAACGTATGGCAGGCATACAATACAATAAAATAGTAGATGAATTTCAAAATGCTTGCTGCTTTATATCTACATTAAGTTATTAAATACTAATTACCTGCCTGCCTTCAACCCTTTTTATGTTCCACTGTTGGGCACGGGTCTCTCCCCACAACCGAAGAACAATTTATATAATACATTATTAATTATTGTTTCATAAAATTCGGTATACCGTACTTACGTAGATTCGATATTGTTTTATTGTTTTAACAGCTTCTAGGTACTAAACCTACAGTAGAGATTATGTAGGTAGACCCGTTAGTAATATTTATTCATGAACATTATTGCCCTACATCGCCGAAGCCATTTTACTTCAGTACCGTTCAATTATTCCTAGATTTTTTGCCTCAGAACAAACGCACGATCGTTAGTAAGTATAATTTTATTCCATTTCATCTTTTAACAGAAACGCAGCCGTTATTACCATTACTCTACAACATCAAAGGTGTCAATTTATACATATTTCTCATACCCGCGCGTCGACCCAAACCTGACCCAAACGATGATACATTTAACACGAACAACTTCGCATGTTTAAATGTGGCACGCGTAGTGAGGAATGGGAATTTAACCCATTGTAAATTAAAAACGACATGTTTTATGGTAAATCTAATGCATCGACATAAAAATGGACACCTCCATCAGAGAAAACATTCAACAAATTAAAATAAGCGCCGGAGTAGAGATAAATGGGAATCCACTTAGTCAAATGTCCAGCTGGGCGGAAAGCTCGGCTTATCTCAAATAAAATTAAGTACCGACCAACACCTTCTAACAGGCGTGCGCCAATGTTGGATGGAGCGTAGAAAATTTTATCGAGAATACGATAATTGGCTGCATTGTTATTATCAGCAAGAAGTTTATTAAACGCAAGATAAGAAAGTTTTTGTATACTCATAATGACTTTGTGATTCCTACTCATAAAATTAGAACACAACTATGCATTTTATGAAATTACTTTGGCATAGCAATACGCAAAATCTAGTCAATATTTGTGGTATGCATATTCACGATAACCGAAGCTGATATACCAGGATGGTTACTCAAGAACGTCTGACATGGAAACGTGGACCACAATATGCAGAACCGATAACAGTGCGCCAGCTGTGCGATATGAAGTCAATAAATTTGGATATATTGTATGCATCGAATGCACACTTGAGATATTGTGCATAAATATTTAATGTTTTATGCAAATATTTATGCACAACGAAGTGGTGGGTTTTATTTCAGTTTAGAGGCGTAATAATCCGGCTTTGCTACGTTATTTTTCTAGAAGTAAACTTTAAGTACATATCTCAAAGAAAAGCGTGTCTAGCAAAAAGATTTTAATTGGTCATTTTTTATAACATAAATTAAAGCAATTATTCTTATAAAACCTTTAAAATACTAATAATTTTTCGGGATCTGATCTTCATTTTTACGAAATTTTGAAACAAACAAAATACAAATTTATTATAAATAGCCATTCTGTAATTTTATTTCTAACAAGTTTACGAATTAATCAAGAAATTATGAAATCTACTCTAGTTCCGTTTAGAAATGACGCGAGTACAACCAAAAGTAATCTCCTGGTATACCCGTGTGTGTGAAATAGAGCGATAAAGACAGCGATGATTCTGAAAAGAACATTTCTCTTGAGACGTTATAATCCCTCAGAGCTCCGTCGCGAACTTTGAATAGAATATTACACTGTATACGTACACATGTATGTTATAAGACACAGTCAATATAATATTATAATTCTTCACAAAGTTTGAAAAATGAAAATATCTGAACATTTACCAATATCCATATCACAGTGAAAATACTCGTGCACATTTTGCATTTCCGCTGCTGAATTACCGTTTAACATAACAATAGGTTCAAAGTGGTTCTTTGTTTCCATCTACAATTTTACTGTCTCCCCCGAGTTTCGCAAAGCAAGGCCTTCAGTAAATTTAATGTGCCTACTTGTTTGTGTATTCATAAATTTTATAAACAGTTTCAAGTTGCTAAATGTCTTATGTTCTAAATGTTTAAGTTTAAGGAGTGATTGTAGGCAATAGTTCTTTGTTATGTGTGCATGATGTAGTATATAAAACATGTAATATTTGGAGCATTGACTTAGGATGACTGGCCTTTTGGTTTAGTGGGTAGTGACCCTAACTACCAAGTCAAAGGTCGTGCGATCCACTTCTTGCCCGTAATTGGGTTAGTGTAAGTGAATTCAGTTCGCTGTTGACTAAACCATTGTGAAACTTTCTGACCGAAGTACAGTTGACTGGAATAGAATAAAAAATTACATAAATCGTACGTCAGATATTCATATCCACATTCAGTACATGAAATCATTGTCATATTCCTAAGTTCTGAGTAATACCTAAGTATAGCTGATTAACAAGATGACATTGTTCAGTTAAGAGATTTAATTTGAATCGATATACTCAGGAAGTTTGAAGAAGACATTCCCATGCAGTCTACTTGATACGAGAGTTAATCGAGCCCATATCTTTAGATTAATCAGGATTTAACTACACATACGACTAGCTCGATCCCCTTAAGACATACTGGCTTACTTTCGCATACCTTTGTGTTTACGGAGATGGGTTATACCTATACACTGATCGTTTATATCGTTTATATCATTAGGAAGATAAGCTTTCAAAGTACGGCTTAATCAACAGAATAAAACGCAAAAAAATTATGTGGATAGATTTTTGCAAATCATGTTGATCTTTCTAACAAGGGTTATCCTAAAAATACACTTGTCAGTTGCTTTAAGCTAACGCATAAATTGCGCAGCCTGTGACGAGACCCTTCATAAATTAAACCATTATACAGTCCGTGTCGAAATATTTGAACGTAGAATATTTGCTTACCTACAGCTTTATTTAAAAGCTGCAATGAAGTAAAAAGACAGAGATAGACCTTACTACCTACTTCTAAATGTCTAATCAAAATCTTATTTAAATAACACGTATGTTAACTTAATAACTATGTCGAATCAATTTGAGTTTCTAAAACGTAGCTTTTGGAACCATAAACCTGTGTCTGACATACGAATTTCTAGAATATATATAGAAACTCAATAGATACTTAATAACTGATTTGACAATTGATTAGGTCATTTTTATTGTGATCAACCTTTCAGAAACCAGTGCTTAGAGTTGGTTTGTTTTATGTTGGCTAATTTGTGATGTATGTAATCATACATATGTTCAAATAGTCATTCAACCCTTTATCTCCTTATTTTATTACTTTTTCGGATTATTTTATAAAATAAACCAAAGATGGGTTTTTACTGCGATAAATTAAAAAAAAAATAAAAAGTTCTAAAATCAAAATCCGTTAAAACCATCCCAAAAGTCTCCTTTAGAAATACGAAATTCCAAATCTCCCTCTGCAAACGACAAAGAAAAAAATGAACAGTTTAAGCGCTCTCTCCTCTCAACTATAGAGCCATTCTGTAGACCACCACAATGAAATGTTGAAAGAATTAAATGGTCCGAGGAAATTAGTATTTAAACGCAGCGGCGGACACAATCATTATGGTTGTGAAAAATAATAGCTATTTTTAAACGTCTCCAAATTTCTTTAGAAGAAAAAAATATAAAATTTGTTACCCCGTATTAACTTTATTAGGACCTTTAAGAACCTATTTGTTCGATTTCTACTTTACGTTTCGTATTAGAACGAAAGCGCGACGAAGGTGCTTTTATTAAAACACAGAACACGTTTCTTACTTCTTAAAGAAGCATTATAAATATAATTTTGGCATTTACACTGCGATAATGGTAGGGATCGTGCGAAAATTTGCGAATCTTAGAGTTGTCCATAGTAATCTCTGGCATGTAAATCCATGGCCACAAACTTCAATAATACGGTGATTGACATTCTGAGTTCTTTGAACTCTGAAAAGAATATGTTCAGAGCCCTATATAATTTTATTCTTTTCTCTTGACTTTTTATTTATTTATAAATGAAAATAAACATTTTAATATTAGGACCAAAAACAAAATTTTCAATAACTTTTTCTTTTTTTATGTAAAAAAACATTTTTCCTTATTCTTAACTTCGTGGATTACATAATCATCAGAGGTGTGCAAAATTAAGATAGGAAGGCAGACGTTAAACCTAAAAGCAAAGAAAACGTTTACAGCCTCCTGCAATCGTCCCTGTAACAATCCCATTTCCTTTCTGACTTCGTCGTCGCCTTGGGTTGAAACGAACCGAGCCATTCAAGTAATGACGATTAGTACCTACCATTCTCGTTTCATTAATCAGAACATGCTGGAATTCACGTTAAACCCGACTGTGAGCCTTCGTGAATTGCTTGTGGTCTAAAAATTCCTTGTTTAACTCCTATACAAAGTATTTGACTGTGGTGTTCTTTAATGTAGGTACATGAATAGGACATTGCTTTGACAAACTGTTTTCACGTAACAACTTTTTCTAAATTTTAGGCACATATAATGAAACAATTATTTTCGCAACAGAACACCCCTTCATGTTAAAAAGTAAAACACAATTCCACCTATTTTCATTCCACACACATCTTCACAGCGCGAACTAGTTCAATGTACCTCAAGTAATTCTTCATCTGTAGGTACTCTCGCTAATACTTTAAGCTCTCTTGAGTTTCAGTAAGTTTCTCAATTACAAGCACAAGATGAAAACACGGTCTTGTGTTTCGTAGAAACGTACAGTATAAATACGAGTAGTACCTACCTACTTAGCGAAATTTTGAATTTGGTTATGGAAGTATAGAGAGTTCAAATCCCGTTGGAGTGTTATGTACTATCTTTTATTAAAACCTACTAAAATTTAAATTCTAAATCAAGTGTACCTACTGTTAGTAAAAATTTCTGCATTTTTTAACAAATCTAATACTATTGTAGCTTATACGTCCAGATCACGTATCTTTAATTACTAAATTAATACGTGAAATAAATAACTTTAAATAAAATGAATCAGATTAATCGTGAGTAATACCACCTTCCTACGCATATTGGTAGAGAACTGGACTTTAGTTGGATGGATGTAGTTATATATTTACGTCTTAGACTTACGAATAGTTGCATTTTACATAACCGATACCGATAAATGAATATGGACTATAATCATGGCTTTCCCCAGTGGAATTGACTATATTAATTAATCTATACGCCGATACGTTTTTAATAGTGCATTAAGGTAATCCGTGTCTCTGCACTATACCGTCGACTATTGATTTATGTTTTTAATAGTACGTCATATCAAAATGAACATGTGAGATTCCATTTTAGTAATTTTACCAATTACCAATTCAAAGTTGTCGTGTTTTAATTCCATCATAATTTTATTGCTTAAAAATACATGTTAAAACTGGAATTTCACGACCTTTATTTAAGAAAACTCAATTTTTAATCGTATACTGTAAAAGATTTTTGACCTTATCTACATAATAAGAGTAAAATCTGTCTACAAAATATTGTATGAAATTCTTAAAAACATTATTTATTACCGCAACAGCAAGCAACATAATCACATACACTAACTCAAAATAAAGCCAATTACAAAAAATTTAAATAAGTTTGTACCGATTAATTAAATAACATAAATTGAAATAACATATAGGTAATAAGTACATATTTCACGTTATGGAAGTAAAAAGAATTATAATACCCTCCAATATATTATGAAAGCTTACAACAAATTTTCCTTCCTGTTTTGTGGTACGAAATCGTGTTTGAAGAGAGGCAAACTAGGAGCAAATAAAAACCACTAATTTTAGGAAAATTGGTAACGATAGAGACGTAATATTAAATTAGTTTTTGCACTTTAGTATCTACGATCGTAGTAAGTTTAAAGAGTTATGAACTAATTAGTTGTGTGTATCCGTTGGTAATATTAATCATTCCTCGTATGAACAACAGCTGTTCATGTAAGTTTCTTCTTACGTTTGGTTATACTCGTAATTAGATATCAGTGGCGTAACGAAATGGTAACGTAATGTTTCACACTACACTTTAAACTGGTCTGTTGAATATATTTTATATGAAATCGGTTTAATATCTTTAGTCTATAGCAAAGTTTTAAAATAATACAAAGTGTACTTACAGAAAACAATTAAAAAGTTTTGGTGCGAATGGATCGTTTGCGCTATCAACGGCTTTTCAGTCAGTACCGCGGAAATGAGCTTATTAAAAGCCTCGATTGGTTTAAATTGCACTAATAAAGTTTTAATCAGATATTTAATCATTATTGGTAGCGAACTGGTTATTAGCCCATAAAAATGGTTTGAGAAATTGATATTTCTACATATAAATTGCATTTAAATTTTTTAACTTTAATTTCTATGTAGGACATATACTCGTAGGTTTCCATGTTTTATTAGTTGTTTTTAACCAACAATGTCAAGACTTCATTTATGTCAATTCCATATGGCCCAATATCCGTTAACTTTAAATAAAATAAACATTTGTTATTTAGTAAGAGTTTAAATTAACTCTTGTAAACCCATTTTGCATCATATTTCCTAGATGTGTTGACCAGCAGTATCAGATCAGTTAAGACTTTTGAAATTAGAACAAAGACTTATGGATGGAATATAGATCAGTATATTTATAAAGACATTTTCTATAACGATCTGTTCGTAAAATAATGTAATCCCGAATAAACTGCATGCTCTTTGTCTTTTAAAATTATATTAATCCCGACTCTATTGCCTTTGAAGTCATAACTCCAGCTCTTTTGAAAACAAAATTAAGCGATCCGCTTAATTCTATTGAAACGCTCTGAAGGGGATGGTTTCGCCGATTAGCGTCCAAGTATTTTAATAAGAAAAATAGCCCACACTGGCTATTATCTAGTGAATAAATAGGTTAAGCTTCCAGCGCTGTTATTCAGTTTAGTCCGAAATATATTCGTTTTGATTGTTTAACTTTGCGATTAGTAGAACCGATTTCCGAAGCAGAAACGTCTGTTTTGTATGAGGGTGTGGATGAGTAGGTACGTTTGTTTTTTCCTTCATTTCCGCAATGAGACTTTATGGCTTAAAATTCTTATTTTTATGCCTAGTAGAAGAACAACAGAGATTAATAAAAATGTCAAACATAATATGAATGATACGAGTAGTAGTTGTTACCCAACACTAATGAGTTTCGATCGTTTGCAATTAGGATGAAGTTAGAAAAAACCTATACTCGTAGAGAAAGTAGGTGTCAATTTGGAAGGACAGTTACGGTTGTCTCGTTTCAGATGTCGTTCCATTAGCGCTCTCCTAATGGCTTGCGTAATTCACCAAATACACACAATAAAACCTTCACACTGCTTTATAACTTTCGTTCTTCAATTTTCTATACATATAGTGTTAGCACGCATATATGTTAGCAGGCCAGTAATTTGTCTTAAATAGCGACAATATTATACTTAATTAAAGTTGTTATTAAATTAACTATTATATATCTTCTATCTATCTATTCTATCTATCTTCTATCTATCTATCTATCTATCTATTTATATATTTATTTATCATCGTCATCAATGCATTTCTGTCACACTAATAGACAAGATTGTTTCTCCGGAGTAGTTAAACCCAAGTCTTTTCACTATGATGCCTTCTTTTGTTTATTAAAAAAATATGCATTGTTTAGAGTATCAATTTCAATATAAATTTATTTTGTAATGCAAAATAATATACATTTATAGATGTATAAATTTAAAGTTTCTTTAATGAAACAGGATTACATATCGAAAAATAAATTAAATAATGTATAAGAAATCTTATCGATGTTGTCTTTACAAACACAAGTTCTAACATCTCATGTAATTTCAGAAATGTAGACTTGTTTACGTAACTGCTTTTACTTGTATCTGAAACGCGACATGAAATATCGATAAGAACCAGTGTTTCTGAACATGGCTTGGGCCATTAATTTGTACTAATTAGTTTTGAGAAAAGCCCGCAGTGTTTTGAGTCGTGTAAGCATTGTTTATATAGGTTTATTGTTTTATCTTTAGTTTTAGAGTAATTAACCTCAATTTCTTTGTATATGCATTATTTTGTTTATAGTTCAATTATTATCTAGATATTTATCACATATTTTTGTCTTGCCTGCAACCTTTCTTTTGTCCCACTGCTGGGCACAGATCTCGCCCCACAACCAAGAAACGACTAGAGCACCTCCACTCAACCATATCGATGACTGCCCTGCTCCAATGCGGTTCGATAGAAATACGGGTAACATCAGTTTCAATAAGAAAATTTTAGTAGGTAAATAAATAGTCCACGGTAAATATAATAATATGTATTTTGTCAACTAGATTTTTCCCAAAAGTTAGAGATACTTTGTAAGATTTTGCTTTCACACAAAAGGCTCCATAAATCTGTATAAAAGAGCAACGTAAAACTTTATACTTATCCATTATTGTAAATCATCAGATGGTATTAATATCATTTCGTTCCACACAATCTAGCCTTGATCTGCTTTTACTTATCTTTTAAAAGTTTAACACTAATGGAATAATCTATCATTTGAATGTAAATAGATTTAGGCCAAATATACGAGACAGTTATCTCTAATTTAATATAGTTACTGGTTTAGGTTTTCGATAGTGCACGCAAGTTTTCTTTAATTATAATAATAATAATTAAAATCCTTTTTTGTGCATAGGTAACAATAATAGATGTCTGTATTAAAATACAAGTACCTATGCTGTATTCAGCTTTTGGATATACAAATATTAAACAAGATTACGTAGTTTAATTCATTCTGTGTAGCTAGATGGAGTTATAACATACTCAGACTCAAGTTTTATAATGCCATCTTCATTAACCCATGCTTACAGCCAACTATGCTTACAGATCTCTGTCAAAAAAGGTAACTAAAACATTTATCATTATGCAATATGCAAGATATATCGAAAAATTTGAGTTAGGTACAAGATATTTATTTATTTATTTATACAAAAACTTATAAACATGCTGAGAAAGTTGTAAACAGTGGCAGTAGTATAAACTGTGTCGCCCCTGTCTACGCCCACCTCGGAGGAAAATAAAATAGAATAGAATTTAAAATACAGTACTTAAATTCTGGGTTTTACGGTTAGTAAATATATGATAAACAAGACTTATAATTGTGTGTGTGTGTGTGTGTGTGTGTGTTGTGTGAATGCGTGATAAATTTTAAAACCAGTTTTAACAGAGACTAAAACTGCTGTAGCTACGAAACTAGGCACGTGTAGTCGCTATGTATATGGTACGAGTATACCCGTAAATCGTAGAAACTTCTTCCACTGCGGTATATTAAAATTTTGATTATATTTATAGCGACAACTCGTGCACTCTCCATAGTTAACTGTCAGAACGTTAACACACGTACAACTATGAGGACTAACAAACGAGGGTTGAAAAGTTTTCGGAAATTCCGAGCAAAACTAAAGCAGAGTAATAACATTTTTAACTTGAACTTTTCATAGAAATATGTGATGTGCGACTTACATGTTATAAAAACACGTTTTTAAAATTAAATCATTGTAACTTGTCCCACATTTACGATTATTCGACATACGTCTCAATGAATTTTACATTGACAACGGGAAACATTTCAACAATGGACTAATTATATCCGGACTGTATTACAAATAAAACGGAAAATAATTCTACTTATTCGTGCAACGGCAATACTGTTGTACAGCAGGAGGCAGAATCATTTCCGAGATTTATTTTACAAGCTGGGAATTCTTTTGCTGTTTCATTCTGCTTTGTGATATTTTTGTTGTTGTTCTAAAAGTTTTATTCTCTTTGTGGTTTTGTATACGGATCACAAAAAGATGATTTACTTCGTTTCAAACTAAACTAAGACGTTTTGTGGAGCTACCAGCTTCCAGTATTTTTTTATTAATTGTATTAGTTGAATAAATAATAATGAATCCACAAATCTTATTGATTCCGTCAGTTTCGTAAGAAAGAGATATAAAGATTTCTTTACTACTTAATTTAAAGCAACATCGTTTTGGAATGGGCTGTACGTAGTACGTACCCAACATATAGTTGTCGACATGTGGTATCGATAAAAAGATATTTGTTCAGGGCATCCGAAGTATTACCGGTAGCGAAATAGCGGGAAAGTTTTAAACAAACAGAATAACAAAAACAAACAACACCTATTCGTACCTCTTTACACATGAACGCGTTTTGTCTACATTCGTTATAACGACAGTTATGGCCGCTTTTCAACAAAATATAAAAAAGTTACTTAGGCATACAGAATATATCTACTTACTTATAGTCATAACTCGCGTTACGAAAACAACTGACTTGAAAGTTGTCGCGCACATAGGTGCTCAAACTTAAGACTTACTCGTATATGATTTTCTCATGGATGCCGTAATTAGAAATGGATCAAATTAAAATGGGACCAAACGAGAAGCATCAGCCTTTGAACACAAATCATCTAAATGAATTCACGCAGTCGATAGTTACAAAGTAGCATAAAAAAATACAGTCGAATTGAGAACCTCCTCTTTTTTTTGAAGTCGGTTAAAAAGAACAAGAGTCGGTTATTTTGTGGAAATACCACAGTTAATTTCATACGATTTACAAATGGTGCACGCAAATATAGTATATGAGCTATTTGTATTGTTCCGCCTGTAGGCATGGTACCGCATGTGGCTCTATGAATAGACATTCTCTTTGATGCTAGCGCTGGCCAGGTACACTCCATTGAGCTCATTGATACATTTCCATTAATGCAAGCGTGCAAGCGCATGTGAAGTTTATGTTATTATCCCGTTTGGGAGTAGCATAGTACGGGTGCATATACTTATATGTATCTACAATCTACATAGCTAAAGGTTAGGTATAGTATGAGATATCAAATGTCTATTTTGATTATAGCGATTCTATTTACGATACGGTCTGATTTGTATAACTACATTTAGGTTTACTATACTTATTGATCAGAAAGTGAGTGCAGGTACTTTTGAGCGATGTTAAAAAAAGCAAAACAATATTTGGTTATATTACGAAATATTGACAGAATTCAGCTAATAAACACTATTATTTATTACTACGAAAGGCAAACGATTATATAAAAGTACTAAGTAAGTCCGATAAGCACGGACGGTTGGCACGATTATGAAAATAAGCGACAGAGATTATTCGTCTCGTTGAATACTGATTACCGTCCTTAATATATATCACTTTTTGTGCGACACTCCGCTTAACTTGTGCCTTCAACGTACCTACATACGAAATTTCATCTCTGTTCAGCTCACAAAGTCGCCCCGAGTAAGTATCTTTATGGAATTTTTAACCATGTTTGCCTGAAACAGTGTGTAGTGTATCATCCTGAATGTATCACAACTGCGATCTCCGATAAAAGATAAATAAAACGACACAATTCACAAAGACTGTGCACGAGGCAAATCGAAAATCGAATGGAACATCAAAGCAAAAAGCAAACCGATCAATCAGGAGACAAAAAATGCAACTGTGAAGAACGATTGTTGCAACGAAGTTCGAAAATGCAATATTTGGTGCTTTCCATCTGGAAATAGTCAGAAATAATGAGTTTTCCTGACATTTGCCCGTATTCGCCTCGAGACAAGAGCTGTGCCATGCATATTCAATTGCTACAAGTAATACAGGCGAGTGTCTCGACGTTCTTTTGCAAAGCAAAACGCCCGCTATCCAGCTATGAGTGCCTAACTACCTATTCATTTAATAGCAGTTGTGCTGTCGTAAAGATATTCAAATCGTTTTGGGACTTCCTAATAGTACGAATGTAAAGGGAATTGGACCACGTTCGTAGTGGGTTGTAAATAGTAATGCTAAAATATCGAAACATTTAATGTTGTAAAATTTACGAAAGGATGAATATCAATTCATAATGATACGTCTAGTGTCCATCGAATATATTTAACGAATGGATGGCGTTAAATGACGACCATTTTCGACGTACCATTTTCCATCGTAAAATATTGATTCCATGACAAGTTTTACATTTGAAGGATTAATTTTAATGAACAAAAGATCGAGAAAGTAGTTGTCTCAAAATAAACAAATGGCAAAGGTTGTTTGTAATACCAAGCAAAATATTATCCAACATCAAAACCATATTATTATTGTGTTTGAAATAATACAAAAGATGGTAAGAAAATCTCATTAATCGTACCTCTATAGGATACAACAAGAGAAAAAGTTGTCCCTGCGAAAAAACAATTTCCTCGATTCCATTTCTTAGTTACGTAATTTTTTCAGGATCTTACAAAATAGCGTCTATTAATTATGTTACCAGGATAAAATTCGACAATCTTTTCTGACCCAAATATCGCATCCATAACATCCTGATTATGGGAGGTAGGCTATATAACTCCCTCGTTCACTCCTATCCTACTACTACTACTAAGTAGTAAAGTTACGTACATATGTACAACACGATCGAACGATAGTCTTCATTGTACATACGAGTAATATGAGCAATATATGAGTCCAAGCGTCGTGTTAGTGAAATTCCAGCTTAAATTGTTTATTCAAGTAAATCCCGTACGAAGTTTTAACCCTGTCTAACTAACACCGACTTACTTACTTTCCAACCCAGTAACACAGAGTTTTAACTAACTTAAGCATTGGTACGAAAAACTTTTGTACGGAGAAATTCGTAGTTTATTTTAATTTTTTTTTTTTACTTATATAGCAAGCGAGTAAAAACTTTACCTAATTTTATCGACTTTCTGTTATGTACGCACACGTCGCATATCGTCGCATGACTATAAAATAATTTATTTAA
>DWQK01001203.1:0-16465 GCA_018231225.1 Noctuana stator
TTGGTCATTTGTTACCATCTAAATAGAGTAAATCCTGGTGTGACGTATGTAATCCACCATCGCGGAATCGCCACCGTGACTTGCGTTTTAAATAGGTACCTATATAGTTACATACTAACTTTCTATAAAATTTGACAAAGCAGGTAATTGTTTCCTTAACGCTCAGTTAAAGTACAGATAAGGTACGGTTTGGATGTTTAAAAAAAATCGCATTATTATCAAAATCATTTTAATGACAAGTTAATTCATTTAGGAGCTACGATGCTTACAAATAGTTTATTTTTTTTTTAATCAAAGGTAGCAATTATCTAAAGATTAGTAGCAACTAGTAGTACTTTTAGTAACTATTTCGATGTAAAATATGGGGTAGTGACCGGCTATTCTGACGGACACATACCTACACACGTCACACTTTACATCAAACACCTCTTTTTGCATGGGAAATTGGAAGTTAGAATAGGTGCTGAAATTGATGCACCTAGGTGCCTATTTTGTTTCAATATAGAACTTTTGTCAATTTATTTGAATTTATCTAGTTAAACTTGACGCACACCCTAGCCTACGTGAAGCTTGATTAATTAGAATGTCCTTTACCTACAGGTACAGATCGTATCACATATCGAATATTATTAAAACTTATTAATATTAATAACAACTAGGTGGGTAGGTGAAACTTGGAGATTTCGAAAAATACTTAAAACGCTTTTTTACCTATCTACTTTTGAAATAAAAATTAGTAATGGACCTTTGTAAACACTTTGCTAATTATTCTGTTATTAACTACATACCTATTTCAAAATTATTTTCTGTTTTTTAGTTCGGTTTGCTATTCATTTGGGTATTATTTAGTGTTTTTAAACTAGGTAGGCATAACTTATTGTGAATATTGCACATTGTCTACCTATGTAGGTAGTGAATACCTATGTAGTTTCTACCATAGAAATATGTGATAAGGGATAAGTAAATTAAGACCTCGCGAAAAAGAATGTGTTCGTAATGAACGGATCCAAAATCAGGCACACATTATGCGCAATTATGGAATAAATAATATGTTACGTATGCAAATATGATAATGATAAAAATATAAGAAAAATAAATAAAACAACCTTTTATGAAATTAAATATAAATGTATACAGATTTTTAATAAAGCTTACAAGGCTACCATATTGTGAAACCAACAAACAAACTCTTTTATAATAAATGCCAATTATGGAACACGAAAGAACATTATGGAAATAAACCAGACACTTCCACATTATGTAGGTAGTTATATCGATTACGATTAGTAAATTACTTTATTATTATTTAATACACTATTGAAAATCACATACATCAGGGTAAGTGAAATACCTATAACTATTTATGGAGGATTTTCTGACCACAAAAATATCATCGTCTACTGCAACACTTGCCTTAAAAAAGTTTGTCCGTTATAGGTAATTTAGGAACGAACCATAACTGTTTATGGTTCCTTCGTGAACCTGTTAGCATCCAACACGAATAGTAATTTTATTGTATTAATTGAACCGTATTATTTAACCCTCATCCAGTAGATATATACAAATACCTTATTATGAAGGAAAATTTGTGTTTGAGTTAGAGTTTTAATTCCTTCAGGTTTTGGCAGGTTTTTCCTTCAGGTTCTGAGGAACCTACCTACACAAATCGAAATAAACTCTAAACATCTATCGCTATAATGTCTAAGTGGGTAACGTTCTACAGTAAATAAAGATTTGGGTTTTCGTTTTTTTAATAGAATAGTTCCGAGATGACCTAAACTCCTAACATAACTGAGGCTCTTCTATCTGTAGGGCACGGAGGTAGTGTAACAAGCAAGGATTGATATAAATAAGTAAAATATATAGCTGTGTTGCTAGTAGGTACGTACGAGTAGGTATAGGTATGCGAATAATGTTAGCAATAGTTAGCATGACACATAGTAGGTTCGTTTATCGCGCTATTAATACCTTATGGACAATACTTTCGCTTTTTATACAATGTCATCATCACACCGTTACACGATAACATAATAGTGGAGTCTAGCTCTGCGGTAGGTATTTCTGTGTAAAAATGATTATACGAATGACTCGCAACTTTACAACATAAGTCTTATAGATATTTGCATTCGCTTTCGTAAATTTTTATGCGCATCGCATGTTAGCTTTTCTGGTCCCGTAAAGGTCAAACCTCTCATAATATAAATTTTTTGAGAAAATGTTATCTCGTCAGTTTATAATAAATCTATGAATTATCATATTATTATGATGCGAGTGGGTCACGAACTCTACTTTTTAGAAATAAAAATGACTGGTTCGCTTTGTGCGCCGATGTATTGCAATAGGATTCGACTTCTAGGTCGTTTTTTCCAAACCTTTTTCCTTTGAAAAGGTTTGGAAAGATTGTTTTAAAGCCCTGTGTTTTTGACACGGTTTTTTTAAAAGGTTTCACAATTTTCTTGGGTAGTCAAATCTAGTTCTTTTAGGTCCCCTTTACAGTAATCGACACATTATGGGATGTTGAAAAAAATAACCAATAAACTTCTCATATTTCTTAGAAAGTTGTAATTTCTAAAACACATTTAAATAATTTTTTACAAATTATGGCAAAAAGAATTCTTATTGAATAAAGATATTAACTTCTGTACGCCCATTTGTGATAGGTGCATTAGTTTTAAATATGATTTCTCAGTAAGTGGATTATTGTAGGTAATTAATTCTTCATAAGAAATAATAAATTCATAGAAATAATAAAGTTCTTAAAACATATATATATATATATACATACATATATGGTTTATTTTATCTGTAAATAACTATGCGCTTACGCTAATTTTAAAGAACGCAAATCGATAACCCATTACAGTATTTTTTTGAGTAAACACTGCATCCTAAATTACTATTTGAAATATTTCTTAGTATTAAGCTCGTAGATATCTACAAATAAAAATCTTTGAATTGTTGTGCATGAATTATCTTCATCTTCCTTACTCTCATTAGGTACTTTATCTAAAAAGCAGACTTGGCTACTGGATGAAAGTCTACAATTCTTACACTAGACCGGTATGAAAGTGGCGCCAGCTTCATGTCTTCGCCGCAAACGCAAACTACAATTTACTGAATAGCAGGATAGATGTCGTTTTCGTCGATTTAATAATTAATTTTATAATTTAATTTTACTATTTCGGGTCTTGGGCACTTAAAGAAAAAACTGGAAAACTAAAGATACCTCAACTCGAAATGGTATCAGAATCAGATAATTAAGTAAATTACAATTACTAAGTTAACTGTATGAAGCATAACTTATATAGGTACGTTGTTATAAAATCAAAGTAGGATAAAATTACAGCACTTGTAAGCCCTTTTATTATAGTTACACTTATTATAACCTGTGCTTTAAGTATAACTATCTACCTTTAAGGGGTGGTTATTAAAGAGTGTTTTTTTTAAATTTTTTTAAAATAAAAATTAACATATATTGCTTTAAATAATTATTGGCGGTCAACGATTAATTAAGGCATAGATATAAAAATAAATTACATACCAAAAGTAAAATAATATTATGTTTGTAGGTAGGTATTTGTAATATGTAATAGGTATACCAAGTGGCTACAGTAAATAACTTCCATTCCATTGTATTAATATAATAATATTTGTCAATTTGTTATTTATTCGTAGACTAACAGCTATCAAATTATTTTGACAGTCTATTCTATTCTATGAAACAACTGGCAACATATTAAATTTAAAAACAAAAGTATTGAATATTGAATTATTGAATTCGAGTTTGGCGTTGGAAATGGCAAGTACCTAGCCAAGCCACAAGTAGCTTTGCTTGCCTTTGTTTGTTAACATAATTTCCTTCTGTCCTTCCAATAAGTTACTGATTTCTTAACACTTTCTGGCAAATATCGAATTTTTCCAGACGTGTTTTAAAAACTAATTCTCAAGTCGCTATTTTTATGTTATTGGACATGTATCCATCTAAATTCCTACCAAAGATTTAGTTTTATAGTTTCAAGACTTCGTCCATTAAAATGAATCCTAAAATAATTGCTCTAGCTGTTTTTGTTACCTGTCTGGCCATTTCGTTAGGCGAAGAGACTGTGATACATGCCGTAGTCGTTTATAGACACGGTGATAGAACTCCTGTAGATCCTTATCCTACAGACCCTTATCGGGACCAATCCCTTTGGCCAGTGAAATTCGGTCAATTAACCAACATTGGCAAACAACAGCACTATGCATTGGGCAAGTATCTACGTTCGCGTTACTCGGTAAGAATGATTTTGATTGTTCCATTCTATTAACCATTATTTTTGGTATATAGTTGTATTTGTTGTTTAAGCTTCAAGGTATAAAACATTCAATTTCCTCTGCTACGCTTATGGGTTTGAAAGTTTAGACTATCATAAAATATTTGTGTTACTACCAGTAAACTTCTGTAGGCATAGTGATCCAAGTAATTCAAAATGTTTAACCAACATAGAAAATACAGCCTAAACCGATCGTATTGCACAGTTTTGGACATTCATATGTGTATATATATGTGGCTATTCTATGTATGGGTATATATATTATGATGAATATTAGGTATTAAGTACATTTTCTTGTTCGCACCTATCTTAAAATCGTATCATCATCCTATGATTACTGGGAGCATTTGGTATTAAGTTGGACCTGTGTAACCCTTGGATTAAGGTGATACAAAAAATATATAAATAAGGGCTTCTTCTTTTTAAAATTATAATAAAAATATAGAAGTGTAATGAAAGAAATCTATAATACTAATACTAACTTATTACTGTAGCAACTTCTTTCTGAGAAATTTGATCCGGCCGAGATTTATGTCAGGTCAACTGATGTGGATCGCACATTGATGTCTGCTCAGGCAAATTTAGCAGGTTGGTAAATTGGGTCATTTCTCCTTATAATAAAATATAGTAACATGTTTATTTACACTTTAAAGGATGTAATGACTATTGATTTTTTTTTGTAATCAGCCTAACATACAGGTAGACAGGCAACCTGGTGGTAAGCGGTCACCTTCGCCTATGAACATGGGCAATACCAGAGGAATCACTTTTTCAAAGAATCCCATGTTGTCCCCCAGGAATGCCTCAGTAGGAAGCTAACACCATAACTTTGACATAAACATTTAAATCAAACTGTGAAAGACCACCACATAGTGTGAATGGAACTTTAGTGTTTAATGGGTGGTATAGTTCAGATATGGAGATATAGACATTACTTTGGACAGTTCTTCGGAGCACCTACAATAGTAATGTTGGTACAAAGTACAAAGCAAGCAGGTAGAAAAAATGCTTCTGTATTTTGCACCATTAATTATATCCTTCCTGTAAATATATTGATGGCCAGTTCTGCTAAAAAAATAATTTTAGCAAATACCTGTTCAGTACTATAGATTTTATTCATGCAAAATCTTGACAGGCATGTATCCTCCGACTGAGAATTCTATTTGGAATCCGGACTTATTGTGGCAACCCATACCAGTGCACACTAAACCAGAAAGAGATGATGAAGTATTAGCAATGAAGAGAAGTTGCATGGCTTACAAAAAGGAACATGCCAGATATATGCAAACTCCAGCCTACAAAAAGAAGCTGAAGTCTTACCAAAGTGTTATGAAGTATGTATTCTAATTATAGTGATTGTGTTTTGTTATATTTTTTTATATACTTTAAGATTTTTATTATATTCCCAAAATTGATTCAAAAGATAAGGTGTGCCTTTATTTAAAGTACATATTTACTTACTGTTGTGATTTTACAGCAATATAATATAATATGATGTAAAAATAACTAAAATTACATATTGGCCGACATAATTTCTTTATTTATATCAGCTGTGATCTTGACACAAAGATTTGATCCACAACATTTTAAAATATATGGTTGTTTTCTTTGCATTAATAGCATTGAAAACAACCATATATAACCACTACAGGGATTGTGTGTGTGGATGGGCCATTATAATATGCAAGGCATTCTTATTTTTTGGTTTAAGTTGATCCCTTGGCTTGGATTAATATGTCAAAAATGTTAAGGGGAGGTAGGATTGTTTACTAGCTGTTACATTTATAACTCTTTTTCAGTTACCTTTCTGCCTACACAGGCAGGAAAATTCGAGACTATAATGACATAAATGACATTTATAATGTTCTTTACATTGAAGAGCTGTACAACTTTACCTTACCGAACTGGACTGGTGCAGTGTATCCCCATAAAATGAGAGAGCCAGCTTGTTACAGGTATATATTGTATAATTTAAAAAAAGTTGTAACTGATTATTTCTTTCACCTCTACATAAACAAAGTTGAATTGAATGAATATCTCTTATTACCTCTTAAGTGTTACTCACTAGAACAAATGTATGCCTAAAGATTATCTTATAGGTTAAAGAAATTTACGGATGTAACATGTTTAATTTTTATTTCAGTTTTGCTACACCAACAGCTACTCCACTTATGGCACGTTTGCTTATTGGACCTCTCTTAAAAGACATTGTATCAAACATGGTCTCTTTTATCACTAAAAAAACTTCTTTGAAACTGTCCGTGTACAGTGGTCACGATTTTACTATTGGTAATATTCTATCAGGATTAGGTGTTTATGACGGAAACTGTCCTAAGTACACATCTTCTGTCTTCTTTGATCTGATACAAGGTAATACAAATCTTCGTGCTCTTGTATTCAACACTTTTTTTATTATTTATGGGCCACTGCTGGGCACAGGTCTATACTCACATCCGAGGAAGGCATGGAGCTACTCCACCATATAACTCAAATGTGGATTGGTGGAGGTACAGGTTAATGGCCAACCTGTGTTAGATGTTTTCAAACCTCTCAAAGGGCCTGTGACCACTTATGTTTTGATAATAATGAAGTGACTGCTTTAAGTGCCCTTCGAAACATGGAAGCATGTTTGAAATTTGTTACTAGTGGGCAATCATCTCCTTAATCTGTGTGATTGATACACACTACCAGCGGGCTATGTGCACTAGAAAGTTTTAATCATAGCCATTATTAGTAACTGTTATCAACAACAATAATTATCAATATTGAACATTAAGACAACCATTTACAGTACAAAGCTTGAAAGCTGAATAAATGTATTTATCTAGCTAGTAAGACTTCTAATGTAGAGCTTAATACTGAGTTTTATTTATCTTTTCATTTCCAGATAGCACCAACAACACTTATTACATAAGGATTTCATACAAAAACTCAACAGAAATTGTTGAACCACATGTACTTTATATTCCCCACTGTGGAGAAAAATGCCCAATAGAAAGATTCATTAGACTGTATGATAATCTGTTGAGTGTGGATTGGGACTATGAATGTGGCAAGAAGGTGAAGAAGGATTTGTTTTATGCGTAAATACCTAACAAATATTAATTTTTTAATTAAAACTACATAATTAGCTATAGTATATTTATAGACTAACAATCCTAACACTTAATTATAATGAAGTGGCATAAAGGTGACCTTTTTGTTAATGACAGTCATATCAAAGAGGACAAATAGCTACTAATATAATGGTGGAACTTAGTTAAGATAAATAGTCTTTATTACTTGTGTACAACTTGATGGATTGAGGTCATGTTTGCACAAGATACATAATGTGGTACTGCACTCAAATGCATTATTGATAACTAAACACTTTATCGCTTACTATGAAAGTTGGCTTAGGTAGGATAATTGATTTTTTACTGTTAACAGCTTTTTTGGTGGATGTAGCATTTTATGCTCATGAGATGTTCGAATATATGTATGTACATGTTCAAATATATGTACTAAATAGCAAAACACAGTTTTCTCATAAATATTGTGTGATGTTATTTTCAGATTACGTCGCTGGTTGGCATGTCATTATTCCTGGGGCTGGGCTTGTGTGCCTTAATATATATTACACACAAGATACATTTTATCAGAGTCACCAGACAACGTATGTGAGTAGATAGATCGATGTGCTTATAAAAACAATATAGTCGCATATTTAAGTAAATTTTTTATGGGCTGTAGGTAAGTATTGGCTGATGATTTTATAAATTGAAATTATAAATAATTTCAAAGGCTCACTCGCTTTTTAGTTAGAAAGCTAGACGTCTTGTGTCTATATCTGTTGTAATTTAACTTTTTATGCCTAGAATAGTTTCTTACATCATTTTTTCGTGTAAAATTGTTATCCACACAAAACATAATATGGGTAGCTAAATATGTTTAGTGTGTCATTATTTTTATTTTATAATTATCTAGCCGAAAATTATAAATTATAATTTATTATATAATATTAAATTGTCTTTACAGGGTTCGGACCAGTACGGGTTATATGAACGTAGAAAATCCTGAGCTACTATCAGAGAAACATGCACGAGAAATAACTATTAATACCCACCAACAATAATTTAAAAATATAGTGTATACATAATAGTATCCACCTTATATACATGCATATTTTATCGTAATGATGCATTGTGTCTTTGTATCAATATATAAACACTAGTTTTAAGTAGCTTAAATATTACATAGTCAAAAACTTTTTCCACTAGATTAACGCTCATCATTACCGCCAAGTGTATGTTGGAAAGTTGAGAATTGTTGGAAATGATAATAATATGATATTTCAATGTTGCTCATTTACATGTTTATTGTTATTAAGTTTTTCTTATTAAAACATGGCTTGAATTTTTTATAATGTTATTTTGTGTAATATGTTTTAGTTATACTGTTTTTTTTTTAAAGAATAAGTTCGTCGGTTAATTCAGCAGAGTGCATAAATCTAAATGATTAAAAAAGGTTGGGAATAAAGGCATCTAACACATTTAAATATTTCAAAATATGTAATATCAGTAGGTGATGCAAGTTGGTTGATTTCTAATTTTGTTAGCTGTGTACTAGGAGTCTTGTGAAGAAAATACGGAGAAAAACCGAAGCATATTTTCGAACTTATAATTAAATATTATATATAATATTGTCATTCCACTGAATTATCGTTTTTTGTATAATTTATATTATTATAATAATTGAATAGTGTAATTTGTTATATATTTAATATGTTAATGGTGTGAAAATACCTAGTATGATATTAAAATTAAGAATACTCGGACTGCGTAAATGTTTAGGGTTCAAATGACTTGACTTTTAGAGTATTTTTATTAAAATAAGTAGCTAAAATACCAAATTGCTGTTACAAGGTTGTTTCACAAGGACAAACATGAGTATGTTACTTAAACTGATCTTCTGCCATAGAAGATCATAAAAAATAACTTTTTTTATGATTATTTCTTAAATTATCACAACCTATAAAATGGTTGTCTCGCATTTAAACATATTTAGTAAACTCAACTTGTATCCACAAGGTGCTCTTTACATTAAATAATACCTAATTATGGTATATATGTCGAGAGAAGCACATAAACTCCTTAATTTTAAATTAGTCTGTAATAAATAAAATCAAATTGAAAGTCCGTGTTTATCAGATGCAAATGTAGAAGAAGAAATTTCTTTCGTTTTCGCGGTACTAATCGACTCACTGGACAGAACTTTAGACATGTAATTAAATAAATGATGTTAACATTAAGCAAATAATTGTTATTCTTTACACAAAGCAGATTTGGCAAAAAGTGTACTATTTCAACTATTTGTTATATTATCTATTAGTAAGCTTATAATGTTAATTATCCAAAAATTAATGATATGCTATTTTATTGTGCTTAGATGCCAACGGTGTGATGTACTTTCAGTATAATAATTTTATTTTAGTAATAATCGTCAGATATTTATTTAGTATATTTTCATAAATACTACCAAGATAAAAATACTTGATGTTGGTAAACTGCTTTACCATTTAGTAAACTGCATCACCATATCGCATTTCTATGACTATTGGATTTCTTCAGATTACAGTAATATTATATTGCTACAAATTCATATCTGTCTTAGATTTACTAAAATGTATATTCAATGTCTGTAACTGTAGTCAACTAAAAAATGGTTACCGTAATATTATAATGATTGTCTTATTTATACGGCAGCCATTTCGTTTTAACAGGCCTGTCTCTATCTTTACTGTCGGTACGAAACTACTACGTCACCTTGCCGCGCTTGACGGGTTTATACAGCCCAGAAACCTTGCATGTCTAGTATAATAATAGAAACTTACTATTATTACTATATAATATGTTAAATACAGTAGGGGATTGGACATATAAGGAAAATTTATTGATACGAATGAAATAAAAATAATTTAGTGATTAATGTGAATCGAGTCTTTTGTTGTTCTTTTTTATATTAATTTTTATTTAGTTATTTGTGAATAGAGCCCGCATCTCTATTGCGCGATAGAAATAGAGGCAAGTTCTGTTATAAATCAATTTAAACAAAGAAGGAAGCCATGTGAGCTGAATTTTAATTGTGGCAAGAATTGGTATCCATTTTAAATGTCTGCGTAGTGAAGCTTATTACTATTGATTGTGTATTCTGTAGTTTTATAGACATAAGTACCTATACCTATAGGCAAGTTTTTGAGAAATGTTTATTTATAATTTCTCTTACACGAATTAGACAATAAAGAAATAAAGAGGCATCGGTACTTTTATTAAAAATACAAGTGTGCGTACAAACCCCATGCCCCATAGTAGTTAATAATAGATATAGATAGGCAAAAAATTTCTTACAACTATTAGAGCATTTATTTAATTATTTAGATCTTATCTTTTGCCTGAGTTTTGCCAGATTTGTTAATAGATGACACAAGGCATGCGCTAGCTTAAATTAGTTTGTAGCATAGATTACTATAAACTAAATATATAGTATTAAGGATAATAAATATGCAATGAAACGGTTTCTTGATTAATTATTTGCGATCCCTAATTATGTTCTAGTCCACTTCTAGTTACCTTTATAGATATTATAATCTTTCTTCTTAGTCTTAATACCACTTCTAAGTAGTCTGTGAGAATTTGATGACTATACTCAGGACCCTATATGGTCTGTAGTCCGTACTTCTATAACATCTGTTCTGTTCTGTAGTCTGTGGTGCACAGTTGTCAGAAATAAAGTAAAGTTGTGGTCAAGTGTTTCGTGCTCGAGTGAATTTAACAAAGTTTTGTCTTTCAGTTCACTTTAGTACATTTAAAATGATCTGAGTTAGATTATTCACAAATTATTTATGTGAAAATGTTAGTGACATAAAAGTGTGCTGACCGTTTTGTGCGAGATATTCATGTGTTTAAGGTTTGTTCCATTAATTAATTTGCTTTCGTCTATATCACAGCCCAATGAGAATATATACCGCGTAGTCTTTTCTTAAATAATACCAGTGTTTTCTCTATTAATAACTCCAAATTAGGTATCATTAATTTACCCTAAGCCGTCTTCGAATGCAGATTGTTGCAAAAAGCCATCACCTACCAATTTGTTAGTAAACCTAAACATATCAATTTTTAGTTTTATAAATTGTATCATCACCATTAAATAGATACATATTTTAACGTAGATAACTGTAATGTGTCACAAGCCAATGGTAAATAAACACTTATAATGAAGATTGCAGGTGGAGTGAAACAATTTAAAGTTATTTTTGGTTTTATGTTTCTTGTGTGTGACTAAGTAGACTGAGCTTGATTTGTTTTCTATTATTTTCTTAATTTTTTTATAGGTTTAATAGGTTATTTTCAGGTAGTAAAATACTTTTTGGAGATTTTTAAACAAATATGTTACTGGTCTGCTATTTTAAGGGTCCTTGATTCAATTCTTAGCAGCATAGAAATTTAAATGATGAATTGAGATTTCTGCTCACTGTCTCAGTAATTGTCTTTGTGTATGTCCAAGGTACCTAAAGCACAGAGAATCCTAGTGTGGGGCTCTGAGTAGGAAGCATTATAAAAAAATAAACATACCTATTTGATAAACAGTAACTTATACAGTGCACTCTTACATCAAGTATAGTAAAACAGTAATTACGGTTGGATTTAGCAATAGATAACATTACAAAACCAGAATTTAGCTGATTTAATTGTATGTTTAGGTCATAAAACCCCGAAAACGCGACCAATTGGGGTGCTCAGTAATCAGTAACAATGCCTTTATTATATGGATATAATAAATTGTATGCTTTATACAATAATTATTTTATGAACTTACAGTCAAATTTCGACCATCTGTCCACTTTGGGATCATTTTTAATTCAAGAGTGAACTCTATCAGATAACTACTACACAGCCATAGTAACATGGTTTAATTAAATCTAAGCTTATTAATGAAAGTTAAAAAACAAAAAACCAAAAAAACCAAAAACCCTAAAACAAAATTAAAATCTATAAAAATATCATTTTAGATTATTAATATAAAATATAGTGTAATCCACCAAAAACATTACTAGTAAAAGACCTGCATATTATGTCACCCACTGTCAAAAGTTATCAGATATCTCATGTAGAGCCAAGCTTCTAACTCTATAAGCCCTAACGTCAACAAACTCTACACCATAGTCAAAATATGTGAGTTTTTGGAGTCAAAAGAGTCAGGCAATTAAATTATGATATTTAAAATTTTTGTACTAGTTTTGATTTTATTACACTTGGTATGTATGTATAGTACATAATAATATATGTAAATGCTCCAGGTTATGAAAATGTTTCTGCAATCAGTATATTTAATGTTGTCTCGGCGCCGCTTATAGCTATAGGTATTGTGTTAGCGATAACCATGTCGAGTAACTTTTGCCCTCTGTCAATTGGACATGAAAGATATTTATTTATAGATGGCTGCCTTTAATTTGATCTTAAACGATTGGTATTGACAAGTAGGAATTTCTCTTTGTACAACCTAAAACAATATTTATTTTATTTTACTTCTATACTTACTTTGATTACCATTACCTCTAAATTTAGCCTTTTCACATCTACGTACAAGCTTGGGCCTTTGTTCTGTTTTACATCATACCAATCAATATTACAGCAAAGTTTAAATAAGTACATACCAAATTCTCAACAACTGTCCCAAATCCCTATAATATCATTATGTAACGAATCAAGGTCTATTTGGTAATCTCAAAACACTTTCAAACGTTATTGTCACTCATTAAACTATAAAAAACGTAGTAAGTATAGTTAGATCCCGAAATACAGGTATTGCCAGTATTTCGAGAGATTTGCACTCCTTACATTCCATACTAATATAAATGCGAAAGTAATTCTTGTCTGTCTGTCTGTGACATCATCATGGCCAAACTACTGAACTGATTGTGATGAAATTTCATATACAAATCCTTGGGATGAACATACGCTACTTTTCGCACGAAGTCGTGGGAATAGCCTGGTATATGATGTAAATAAAGCGAGAGGTCGTCTATGGTCAAAATTCGACTGATAGTGATAATTTGAGTGATAAAGAATTTTATTATTTAGGTACTTATAAAGTAATAAGATACTGAATATATAAGATAGTTACTAACAGCTTGCACAGCAGCATGGGTGTTGTTCAAAAACTATGACGTGTGATGATCCGGTCTGATAACTATTTTCTTGGGTAAGTTAACCTAGCCCAGTACGATGTCAACTGACATTTTTTTATAACTGTTTTTTACCGCCTATTAATTGACAAAACAATCCAGAGACCGGGAGACACGATCGTTCATACATCGGTAATCTAGGTAGTAGTAGTCTAGGTATACATCGGTAATCTAGGTAGTAAGTAATCTAGGTAGCCTTTGTAGATCATTAACAAATAATTTAATAAGTGCTGAATAGTACGGGTATAACTTGACCTTAATTGTTTTTTTTTGTTCCGTTTGGGACACTATGTAGATAGATGCCAAACCAATGTAGATGCATTCGCGATATATAGATTTAGTACAATACTATCAATGGTATAATACTACTAGGTATCCAAGAAATACCTATAATTTTCTACGCTATCATCGTAAAGACAAACCGACTGACCTTTATCCGGCAAAAGAATAGTTACGTTCTAAGTTTATGTAGTAGACCTATGTATATCGCAAGAGAGGTCATATGATCCTGGAATTTGAAATTCTGATAGACTTATCCGGAAGAATAAATGTGTACACATAAATGAATTTTGATGATGTTTATTCAGTTTGAATTTCCACCCAAAAAAACTATACCTAGTCAATCGCAACCAACCGATATACTAGGTTATATCTTTTTATAACGATATACTACCTAGTCTAGGTACCTATTAGGTACGTTTGGTAAATCACCTATTTATTCATTATTAGTAGAAGATACCTACTGAGAAATAACTGCATTTCATAAATGTGCCTTTTAGATAATGAATAAAGTAGATTTTTTTGATTTTATGAATAAAGCCGTTAAGTTTTAAAGTTAACTATATAGAATATATATATATGCAAAAAGGTACCTACCTACTATTGATAAAATAATATTGTTGTTGCGAGATTGCATTCACTAGTTACAACCATAATAAACGTTAACATATTATAGTCAAAATCAATTCACAAATTCAACTGATTTCTTAAAACATAAAGCAATAAAAATACATATTCAATACTAGCTGTGCCCTGCCGTTACACCCGCGCTAAGCATTGTAACTTAATACTTTATAGCCTATAACCTTCGTCATGAATGTAGCTATCATACACAAAAATAATTTTTCAAATCCGACTTGTAGTTCCAGAGATTAGCGCGTTCAATCAAACAAACAAACTCTTCAGCTTTATATATTAGTATAGATTATAAAAAATGCAACATTCAATGATAATTGGATGAAGTGGCCAAATCAGATAGCATTTAATTTTGTTTAGTTCGCCATCTATCAGAATATAATTAGAGTTTATTATGTTTTGTTTATTAGTAATACAAAAGTCTGACTTTGTAGCAATCAATAAACATACTCAATTTATTACTGATCAATAGTCCATAACTCTATAGATTATTAGGTAGGTGACTGCTATTATTACCTATTCTGTAATGTAACTACTTAGATACGAGTATAAGTATGGTATGGTATACCATGACGTAGGTACGTAATTATTTAGAACGAGGTAGGTACTTAAGGGTATTGGGTATCTATAGGCAACAGCAATGGCAGCTTAGCGACTTTTTTAAGACTTAAAATAACATTCACTTTACTAGCGGTCATTAATGAGTCTAAATTCGACTGTTATTTAAAAAAAAAATGTTTTACCTATATCACAGTGATGGCGGATTTCGATTGTCGACGTAAACAGAACAAATTAATTGACAATGGTCTTACTGTGGCGGCTATTTTTTCCCGATCGTATATAGTTTATCATATACCTACTAAATAAATATAAATCGTGTATTTTAAAACAGTGAATCGTGAACTACAAAATCTCTTGATGCGAGTGCGAAGGTCGTGCATTATCTACGCACATTCATACATCAGCAAAGAGGTTAAGAAAGTTACGTTAAATAACAGAAGCGAATAGATATGACTACAGCGCCAAAATATGGATGACATCAATATCTATAAATAGATGTAACTCTTGTCAGTATATTTATTGGTCATTAAGCATTACCTACTGTAAGTAATGCTACAATTATTCCTCAAGCGTGACAAGAAACCTGTTGTTATTTTCGTCTTTTCGTCTTACGTTAAAATATTATGTCTTTTTTACTATTAGCAGTCAAAAACGCACGCTGTTTTAATCAACCTAGTCAAGGCAATTTCGCTGAGGATTACTGTGGTCAAATACGAATTTACCTTGGTTTGCAATGGCATAATACAATGTTACTAATCTGTATCATGTAGGTACATACGTAAATGACTTTTACGAGAGGAAACGCGTTTAAATGAAATACCTACGCATCTGCGATAAAATGATCTGTCATTAAATTAACACTCTCGGATGAAAATGTGTCACACGCAATTAATCAACTGCTTCGCCTCAACGAACTGCATAACCGCAAAGCAGTAAGTAGCTCCGGGATTGAATGAAGAAACATGCTCAAAGAATGTGCACCGTGACCAATACAATAGTAAAAGTAGTACGCATCTAAGTATAGGTAGTTTTCTTTTACGTATTATGTCTGGTGTCTTTATTAAATATTCCTTATTTTCAGATTCATGACACTATCATCGAAGGCTGTATGCAATTTCATCGTATGGTCATGTCATCTGTGCGGTGACGGGAACTACAAAATCTGTTACGATATCACATAATCTGTTTAAGACTGTAAATTATTAACATGTGACTTTGTGTGTGTAAGCGTGTGTATATTTTTATTTAATATAAAAGTTAGTTTTTGTAATTTGGCTAAACCGACTAAAACGAATGCTGCTCAATGGAGTCCAAAAATAAACCAACCTCGAATAAAAAACTTAAGAAGAGTGAAAATAAAAATGAAAAGAAGAAAAAAATGGAGGATAATGATACTACACATTCATCGGTTGAAGTTAATCAAAATTTGGTAGAAGAAGAAAGAAGTGGTACT
>DWQK01001204.1:0-16465 GCA_018231225.1 Noctuana stator
TACATGAGAGGGGTCGTCAACTATACAAATGAGCTTAATTGTGGTCCTCAAATATGGTCCAAAAATGTAAATAACGCTTAACTAGAAAAATTATGGAAATTCTTATGTTTTTCAGACCTGAGCGTCGGCCGTACGTTCGGGCATAATGCTCTGAAACGTCTTTCCTTTATCTTCCTGCCCGTTATGTTCACTTTGGGCGTCATCTCCACACTCCTGATGGCCCTCGCCGTTATTTCCGTGAAAAACCTCGCTATTGGTGTGATTCTGCTCATCGTGGCTGTAAGCCAGGTAAGGAAACGAACTAAACCAACATGACAGGTAGGTATATTAAACGAGCATGCAGTCCACCTGATGTTAAGTGGTATGGATAAGACGGCACCATCCCGGACAAAATGTACCTTAAATTTCATTGCTTAAACCCTTAAGACGTATGTACCTATCCCCTGCCTGTCGGAAGAGGTGGCTTATATGAGGCTTCCAGGCTTACGGGTGATTTAAATGAAAATTTGAACTGTCGATGTAGTAGCTCTAATGATAATGCGTGTCTATACACCGGAGTCTTCCAAACGAGCCGAGGCAGGCCACCAAAGCGGTTTTACTTTTAATATAATAAGAATCTCTCATACTCTGATATCACGGGTATCACTCCCACGGTATCCGATGCTTTGGAAGGTGTCCCACCCGTTAAAGAAAAATTTAAAGTATCTACGCAATATAGCCAACCTAAAACGTGTAGGTGTCCCATTTTATTCAAATAACAAATGTTAATTATGGTTTCTACAGCGACATGTAAAGCAAAATGTTACTCGTAAAATAATGTTTCGAGTATGTTCGTCTTATCCATAATCGCTTACCTTCTTTTCATCATTTTCTTACGATTCTTATCCAATTTTCCGCCTTCTCTAAAATGTATTTTACAGTTTCTTGTGTTTAATTAAAGTAAAATAAATAAATTAAACTATTTGCCTATGCCTATCCTATAGTCGATAGTCTTTTTTTCTTACATATTCCTCAAAATATATTTATTTACTTGACAACTTTTTACAGGCCGTTTCTCGACTATTCGCGGCGTCAGCTCCAGCTCCACTGGTATTCCACCCCCGAGCTGAGCTGCTGCCGGCACCAGTAGCCGCTCCCTGGCCTGCTCCCGGCCCACTTCTATCACCCTGGGCCAGATCAGATGAGGGCGCAACCATAACCGACTAAACGACCAAACTAACGAGAACAAATCAAAACGGATCTTTCTTAGAATGTTTTGCCAGTCCTTCGTTTTTACGTACAATAATTGGAGGCGCAATCGATATAAGTAAAACATTCCTTTAGTACAAATAACAAAAAAACAATATAAAACTTATAGACAGTAACTCACGCTCCAAGAAAGATCCTTTAAAAACACTTGTACCAAATGATTAGTGCCAGCCAAATGGTACCTCGGTTTTATGTTACGTTTGTTTCATAACTTACTGACAACACATTCGATGCTGGTAGAACCACTTTGTTTATCTCCCGCGAACAGTCATTTGTGGAAGATAGACGACGGAAATGTTAGCTTGTAAGGTTATTTATTGTAATTCCTACTAGAAACAAATAAATGTGTTATTAATATGTGAGATTTTCAATATACCTTTTCGTTGAATTTAAATAATGAAAGGAGCGTATAATTATTTTTATGGAAAATTTGTATCTAAATGTTTTTTTTTAATACTTACATAAGCAATCTTCAGACGAAAAATAAAAAACCGGCCAACTTCGAATAACTCAAAAGTAAATAATTCAAACAGCAAATAAAGACAACAGCAATCTAGTGATTGTTAAGAAACGGAATTGGATTTCATTCTCGAATTTTTTTGAGTAAACATACAGACCTATAACTTTTTCTCACTTATCGGCTTCCGACTGATTTTATACGCTCTGTTTAACCGACGTTATTATTCACATACCGCATCAGCAACCACTAAGAAAATATATGAGGTATTCTAAACTTGTAGCTAGATGATGATGAACTGGTGTCGTACAGTTCACTTACCACCGCCGTGAAGCAAGCCTCGTATCAAATTATTGTAGGGTTTTGGAGGTGCAGATTCATTTGAGTAAAACTGAGACTAGTTTTATTTTATTTTTTTTTTTATTTTGAAATCAACACACCACTGAGACGTTATTTCACTTTCAATTAACAGGCAGTAAAAAAATCGGGGCCATTATGAAAAAAGCACGTCATTAAGTCATGAAAAACAAGATCGTTGAACTAAAATTGAATGTGTAATTTGAATTTTACTATAATCGATGCACTAGCAATGTAAGTTACCTTTCTCTTAGTAGTATCGAGGATTAATAAATCAATCAAATTAATATTGCAAAACCAATATGCACCATCTAAGTTAAATAAACTGCACGACACACGCTCATTTTCGTGCATAGAAAATCAGCAAATTATATGAGAAATTCATGCATTTAGTACGTGTTGCTTTACCTACCTACCACTTCAAGCGTTAAAAGCGTTTAAACTTATAATTATAGCGTACGATTCATTCTTTACCTATTTATTTAGAGATCGCAAACAAATAATATATAATTTTCTTAAAATTGAAATAGGCAATTAAATTCTTAAAATATGTTAATTTTCACATCGCTTGTGCAAAAAATGACACTAAAAGTTTTTTCATCGTGCGACTGTTTAAAATTATACTCAAAACAAAACAACAAACAGATTGGAATTAAATGGAACCGGTTTTTGTTGTTATTTATTATGTAACACGTTTCATGGATTATTCTAAATTGATGCAATGGAAATTTTATCAATCGGAACTTTCTACATCTTATCGAATAATGTGTAGCGAGAGCGACGTAAGAATATGAAGTCGCGATCAAAGACAAGGAAAATTTATGTCATAGGCATGTCTGAATGGAAATTTCACAATAAAGAATAATTTATAATTATAAAGAAGAAGAAACAATAGTTCTTTACATTTTTAACCTCTAATTAAATCTGAAGAATAAAGAAATGAAAATTAGTAAAAACAAAACATTGAATTGAGGAAAAAGGGAAAAATTTACTTTATTTAAAAAAACTGCCAATTACGAATCTGGAGGGTTCTGTGCCATTATTGAACAAAATATTTTTTATTAGTAGGATATAAATACAAAATGGAATTGGAATGTTGCCATTATCTATCTGTGCTATAAAAAAAAGTTTCGTTCCTTTTTTTTTAAATATATGTCTATACACAAAAACAAATAATTTATAGAATACAATATGAAAAAGTCGTTATATGTAGGTACATAACTATAACATCATTTATGTACCTACATACATAATGTATGTAAGACAAAATAGTTATCTAACACCAAGAAAGAAAGTAAAGTAGGTATCATTATAATGATAATTATAATTAACGAATCCTTCGACGTTTAATGAAATTAAGTAGCATCAGGCGCAGTTGTCCAACATTCCCTGTGGTTGCCTACACCATACAGATGATGCGAAATTCTCAAAGTCCATTATGAGGGCTTAAAATTTTTGATTGGTTGGCATTTTACAGTTTTCCTCAGCATAGATTTATTATACAGTAAAAATTTATGTAAAAAAGTGTTATAAAAGAAAACTTTAAAATGTACTTAATTATCTTTCTTCTAATAAATAAAAATTTAAGTACTAAACTAATAAAAGTCAGTGTTTGTGGTCGCAATTCCTCCGAAACGGATTGATCGATTTTTATAATTTTTTTGGGTATATTTGGTAGGATGGTGAATAGAATATTTTTATAAGGACTCTTAAATGATTAGACCACAACTAATACAAGTACCTATCCATCAAACATAGAAGCGCTGGCTTAACCCTCAAAAAATATTTGCAGGCTCATTTTTCAATATTTTTAGTTATTTCTTTTAAGATTGATTTTCTATCTTATTATTTTAGTTTATTTTTACGTGTTAAATAATGTGTAACGATGTATTAATTATAAAGCTAAAACAAATTCCTCGAGAAAACGGTGAAAACATGGCGGCGCAGGTTCAAGATTGAACCACGTTCAAGATCTTAGATATCAATACGGGCTGCGGACTACGAGTCCTACTAACATACCGGTTTTCAGGCTTTGGACTTTTAGGTCAATATCTTTATGTTTTGTGACATTATACCTTACCCTTTCTATATGCAAATAAAACATTAAAATATACCATTCAAATTAATTCAAATTGTTTTATTCATTGTAAGTTCAGACATGAAAGTCAAATATATCAATCGGTTCATCGACCTTAGGCGTCCTTTTGGCTAATGGAACGCCGGAAAAATGAAGTCGTCGGAAATTATCTTTGATAATTCAAAGCCGAAAAAGAGTAAAAAAAAATAATTCCTAAACGACGCGCGACAATCTGCCGCGGAGACATTTGATCATAAGGAAAAGATTTTTTTATATAATTTAATATTGAAAAATCTTGCTTCGTAATCGTAAGTACGATTAATTAATAAAATAATTATAAATAAATATTTTTGAGACTACAAATACTCAATAAAAGCTTTTTGTAATAAAGATACTCGACGTAATAAAGCTTAGCCTTGGCAATAGCAACCTGTCTTTCAGATAAAAATACTGGTACAACATATCTTTTGTTTAAGTATCTACTATGATCGCTTGTAGATAATCTACTCTTTATCGATATTTCTACACTTTCGTTTTAAAGTTTCCTATCTTTCCCTTACCTACATCGCTTACCAATACTACCCTTGTTAGATAAGCCCCTAACTACATCCGTTCCAAATCAGATCAGGATAATTAAAACTCTTTAGAACGTCCTTTTGAAAAGTAATAGTGGGTCAAAAGACCCTCTATACTACCGCTAAATTAGTGATGATTTGACCCGTGTTTAAAACGGAGCGGATGTTAAAACGCTTTAAATATTTGTTATGACCGTATTACTTTACATATTGAACAGTAACTGAAGCTGCCGCTTTTCCATACTCAATAACAAACAGGAAAAGTATCGAGTAACAAGTTTAAGTTTTCTCTAAGATTTTTAGAAATTTTACGTAAAGAAAACGTAAACCCATGAAGACTGCAATTTTCTACGAGATTTCTACTTAAAAAATTTGCTAGGTAAGGATTTTGCTTTCATCGGGCTCGCGAAGTAAGCATTAAAACGAGTGAGCGTGTAGTTTAGATGAGGGTGATACTGTTTTGAATAGCCGATCTAAGGAGGGGCGAGTCCGCTGCGCTCTGGCCAAGTGCCGGCAAACCAGCATGATGCGCGCACCGCTAGCCTGTGTTCTCTGTATTTTACTAACCTGTGCTCTTATTGTTCGTGGTAATGCCATACCAAATGACTCTACAAGTACTCAATCAGATGTGACAGTGCGGAAATTTAAAGTCTTCGACGGAGTACACGTGACGATGCCGCATAATGATCAGAAAAAGCTGTTCTCGGTCCAGATCGACACGAACCAAACCGTGGATGAAGGTAAGTCAAAGTCCTATGCATATCAATTAATATTTAACAATTTGTGTTACATAATTCAATCAACAGAGTTTCATCGTTGTTAGATTACTAATTTTGCTCAATAAAATATATGCCCCAATAATTTTTGCTAATGAGTGTTTGAATATTCGAATAATTCTTGCTAATAAGTAAGTCGTTTTGAACTTCCTGTTAATAAGTAATAATTTCTACGTTCACGTTTTTGTATTGTCTAAATTGTTACTGTAACGAATTTCCTTATTTTTCCAAACATACAAAACAATTTAGCTGATAGAATCTTACTTGAATATATTTTTGCCCCAACAATATTGTTAATCCTAAACATTGATAACTATATAAACTATAATAAAAGAGAATGACAAAAATGACGAAAGAGAATATTACTGGCCAATAAGTATAGATATACCTAAATACTCTCGAATTATTGTAAGTATTATTTATTATCATGGATGGAAACTGAAAAAAATGTATTAAGAATTGGTGTTTATTATTCAATAAGGTGAATACGGCTGAACAAATTTTGATAAAATTTCACATATTGATAAATTACCTATATTTGAACCTGTTACTTAAGGTTTCTTTGTATTATGTACTGGTTAAATAAACTAGTACATATTATCTTACATATATCTTGTACATATCTTAACTATCTTACTTTTTTATTTAATTGTTACCTGCCAGCATACGCGTCATGTACCTACCTACACATTTGTTTTAGTTCCGGCGTAAAAGTAAAAAAGAAGAATGCGGTTACGGAATCAAATTTCGCGAGAAGCCATTGTCGAATTAAATTTCGAATCTGTTACAATTCTTACTATTGATGTCACGAACGAAATGCACCCACTATGCATTCGTAATTCATAAAATTTCCGCTGTCTGCTCATAACATCAACAGAGAGAGTTCAGAAACTGCGCACATTATCGTAAAATAAAAGTTTTTGTCGTCTATTAGCCATGAGAACGGTCATTAATTCAACTAACCAACTGTTACTATATCACTAGAAAGTGAATGCTATGTCAAGTCAACTATTCACAGTCAACAGTGCGATTTGTTCTAATTTCAATTATCACGTCTCTTAATACCACATAATGCGAGATGTGGTGCCACTGAGACAATTATTATTACTACAATAAAATTAAGAAAGTTATTTAAATAATGTTAATGAAGTTTCATTAAAAATTTAATTTTCTGTCCGTTGTCCAAAAAAATATAAATGGAATACTTTAATTAACTGCTTTCCTTAGAACTTAATAATAATTTGATCGCGTATACGAGTTGCTTTTTCTCTGTTATCTATACCAGCATAAAAATACCAGTATACCTACTAATAAAATTTCTTAATCTCAGTCTTATCTTAATCATTCATTGGCAATCATTCATTCGTGGCAAGCACTCTCAACAAACTTTAACTACTGGCAAACCCTATTTGCGTACACTTTTACATAGGCAAAGATTATCGTGTACCTACATAAAAAAAATCGCTTTAATTTGATCTATAACTGATGTTTCATTTCATAAATATTGCAATGATACAATCCTGCAGTGGAATCATAGGCTACAACGATTTATTTAATATCTTTACCGTTACTAAATAGAACGAAACAAATAATAGTTCGTGAAAGGAATTATAAATTGTTATGAGCGTAATTCAATGTTTGCCTGACTAGACTACTAGCATACATTAATGGTAAATCGATGGTAAACTAGTGTAATTCTAACCTTCTAACCCGCAGCAGCTGACTGAACTGCCCTACTTAAGTACCGTTACGAATAACTTGCTGTTTATATGCCAATATTCCTTAATAATTCCGTTCACGTTACTGAACTATCTACGTAAGAAAGAACGATACCAATGAACGATATAAATGTAACTATCTTTGTTACGTGTCGTATTTATTGCAGTGATTATCTACTTAAATATGAGCCTATTTTTTTATAAGTCCGGGCTAGATAGATCTCCGTACGCGACGCAGGCTTTGTACCTATAACATTCTGAGTAGGTAGGTATACCTACACTGAATACAGACAGAATTTTTTACGGACTTAGGTATTATACAAAGCATAATATATATCCATGCCAGGCATTTCCAAGATCAAGTTAACGTCCTTTCCCTTGTTTTCAGGTCGAGGAAAGAAAAAAAAGTTATTGCAGAGGCTTCTACCGCTATTTGTTATGCCGTTCCTCATACAGTCGACCATCGTCCCCATATTTCTGAGTATCCTCAAATTCATGCTAGTTAAATCGTTAATGGTTGGCAAATTGGCACTCGTACTTATAATACTGAATGCATTCAAGAATAATAATTCGTTCAACGGAAGACAGGATGCTGACATCGCGAACTTACACTACGGTTACCATGGAAACGGTATGGAAGAATACGGTGCGCTTATAAATTAAAATTTTGAACATTGTGGGTATTTAAACTGTTTGTGCTGTTGATTAGTATCGTAGTAATTTATTTGATTATTTATTATTATAAAAATGTTGTTTTTATTATTTATTACTGTAAATTAATGACGACTTTCCATTTTGTCGAGCTTTAAATAGTGATAAGTTCATCTTAATTGTAAGTTGACACTATGATTACGATAAGTTTAGCTTTGCCATTGTAAACTTTTGTCTGTAATTAAAAAAAGATGACGCTTCACACTCACAGCCCCACAATAGGATTCCATGCGTCGAGGGTGCCATGAATACACTCAAACACATCTACACAAATACCCAGACCGGGTCCAGAAATCTAAATTCATTATCTGAACTTCTGCCACGATGGGAGTCGAACCCAGGACCCTTCGAATGGCAGACCGGCATGTTAAGCACTACATCACAATGGTTATTCGAATTAGAAAATTCAACGTTAAGTAAGTACTTGGAATCTCTATAATTTACATATCTCTGTTTATTGTTGCGACGTACAATACTTTGAATGTACACTTTTTACATCAAAAGAAATTTAAAAGAAGCACAATTAAAATTCATAAATGTCTTAAGTCGTTGTCCTATGCAATTTTCTCTTTTGTATGAAGATCATGAAGCAAGTGAAATCATTACGATCGCGTGGGAGACAACAACGTGCGATAACACTGAATTCATAACATAATAGGTGTAATAATAATACAATGACAATACTCAATGCACTTTTACTCTCTTTTCCATTGCATCGGGACTGATAAAAAAATTGTATACAAGTTAAATAAATTTCTATTTCATTTATTTGTATAGGCACATAAGGAGTAGATACATAGAGATGATAGTAGAGTAGATATATAGAGTAGATACTTGCTTGCAGTTGCGTTGAACGCTAATTAAAATACAATTACATAAAAACATATTATTAATACTAACACTATCAGGCTTAAGCTATACTGCATAATTTGATAATAACTTGTAATGTATATACTTAATTTTAAAGGAGTGCCGAGATTTTTTTTCCGCCGGCTTTTTTCTCCCGGCCTACCTCAGTCAAAAACCAACGTACCGTATTATTTGACGTTCAGTCCAGTGTATACGTTTACCTTATGATGATTAAAAATTTTTGAATTTGAATTTGAATTGCGAATTCAATTAACAAATACAGACTTTTAATGTATTAAAACAGATTGAAACTTACTGTAACTATTATCAGTTTATCTGATTTGTAAACAAAATCAGATAAACAGGCAGACCACCACACAGTAGGTAAGTAGTGACTGTTTTACAAACAAGGATAATACCATGGAAGTCGCATTCAGTTTGCTCGAAGGAGATATTTTATAGCCGTTTTAAAGTGACGCATATCATAATGACATGTATTTTGAGGTTGATACTGCTGATAACAAATATAATAGGCAAAATTCCAGTAGGTATCCATTATTTTTAAGGGCAAATCTAAAGAAAATAAAAACACGTTTATTGAAATGTTGTAATCTAAACATAGTTTGAAGAAAAATATTTATATTATGTAGTAAATAGATATAAGATAATATTTTTGAGTATGTTATTCGTGTAGAGCCAGTAAGTATTTTGTGAGAAAAATACGCTAATGCTAATGCAGAAATGTAATAAATATGTGTATTTATATTATCATATTCATAATCAGCACGTTGAAATACATGTAGCTGTACTATGAGCTTTTCAGATGTTCATCCAAATTAACCTATTCATATACCTAAATATAGACACTATTGGATATACTTACCTACATTTAAATAATAAGTTTACATGTATTTAAATAGGCTTTATTGTAATAGGCTAAGCTAGCTCACCAAAGTTTATAGAAAATATTTAGTTAATTTTCTGGTGTACCTAAGCCTATATTATCACAGATCTACTGAGCTAACCCGAAACGTCTACCCACACATGTCAGGGGCCGATTCTGCTATTTTAATCTATTAAAATAAATTAAAAATTATCTTTTTACCATTGTGTTTTATTTAAAAAAATATTGATACTCTTTATTCTTTATAAAGCGTAGCTATAACATAAGGTGTGAAGTTTAAGTCATAGCCACAATAACAAAATTATGTACATGTTATGATGTCATTTATTTTAAAAATATCGCGCAGTTCTTATAATATACTAGTAATATAGGTATACAAGCAATAAAAATAGTTTAAACGGCTTCAATTTGGAATGTTTTAAGTTTTAATGTAAAAGATTTATTTGTTACCAAAAACAGTTTTACAATATTACTGGCACCACGAGTCGGTGAATGACGGTCCGTTTATTAATACGGTCAATTTATTTTATTTTTTTCATTGCCTACATCTGATCTGTGTTTTATTTTAAATTAAAGTTTTATAAAATGAATGCCTGTTGCACATTAAAACCTGAGATGTATGTATGTACGAGAAGGTTACTTTGAGTTTTTTAATTTTTAAACGTAGATTTCACATTTCAGCCAACTTTTGTTGGCTTGAATTAAACTTTACTTGCAGACCATGATACAATTTTGTGCTAAAAACTTTAGGAGATAGGCACTCTCCTCCCTCCAACGTTCACTAGATTGACAAACAGCGTACCTATCTACGTGCCAAGCGAAATTGTTTCGAGTCTAAACGTAAACTATGTCGTAAGTATCGTAACTGTAGGTAAACGTTGCACGCTTATTCGCAACACTTCGCACTTGAATATTCAATACGACCTTTACGTACTTACCTACTATAAATAAAATTGTTTATGCCAAGATTTTCCCTTAGAGCCAGTGTTTGATATGTCGCGTCATTCAAGTGTTATTGATTGAGCTATCTGAGTGAAAGTATTCAGCGCAAAAACTGTTGCATACTTGGATAAAGTGAGTATACAATCAATATTTTATTAAAATAAGTTACGTCAGTCAGTCATAATAAGTCAAAAATTAAGTTAACAAATTGATTGATTAGTTTAAAATCTATGGATTTTATGAAAATGCACGTGCTGGAAAGAAATTACACAATATAAATATCTTTCGCAGATGGTACCAAATATAATACAGTGGACTTTGAGAAATAAACCGTTAGTGTTCTTTATAGCCCTGAGTTTTTGTCTATTTGTTTCAACTGTCGCATTAAGTGTACAAAAGGGAAATCTTGATGTTCGTCTCAGAAACTTACAAGGTTTTACGAACACACAATTGATAAATGAGTTGAAAGACGACAAAGATTCTAAGGTAAGTACATAATATCAAATTGATTTCAGTATTTTTTTCATTAAATTAAAAAATTTCATTGCAAATAGTTATAAACTCATAATTCAACTGCGCACACTAGCGCTCGATCGAAATTAACCGAAACTTAGTACACAAATATTTTTGGCACTTTTGGCATAATTATATTAATACAAATGACCTAATAAACTAGTTAGGTATGTACGTATCGTACTGTGTTAATATGTAACTTATAATAAATTAATCCTACCTAATCAACAGAATGCGTAAAATAAATTTGGCAACTTTATTAACCTTAGTTAAAGAAACTCCACATCATGCTTAAAAACAGTCACTAAACTTATTATGAATACTTATTATTTAAAAATCTCATAATTTAAATAAATTACATATTGATAATATTTTTAATAAATTACATTTTCAGATGGATCATTACTTTCGTCTACCAAGAAACGTAAAACCGGTTAATTACAAGCTGAAGTTGAGTCCTGATATGTCAAATAAGACTTTTATTGGGTCCGTTTACATAATAATCGAAATTCTCGAACCGACAAACGTAATAACATTACATTCCAATAAGCTATTGATACATTCAACAAGCTTAAAGAGCCTTAGTAATTATGAAACTATTAATGTGAAATCTACAAATTTGTCGAGTGCAGATGGTAGAGAATTTTTATGTGTCAACTTAGAAGATAATATTCGTCCAAAGAAATACGAACTATTCATAACATTTTCTGGAAGACTTGACAATGGAATTGTTGGTTTTTATGCCAGTAAGATGCGTAATGGCGAGTATGTATTATTATCACAAACATGTTATATATAGTAGATTAGCAGACCTTTGATAAATATGAACATTATGACGGAATATAATAAGTTTCAAATGGACGTGTCCTACTCCTTTCGTCATTGAATATGGACCTATGATGGAATGGAATGAACGGTGAGGTTAAGGTTGGTAGTAGGTTGGTAGTACTGCGTGAACGTCATGTGACATAAGTCACTGTGAGTGATGTGTCATTGTCATTTCAATTGTCAATTAGTCAGATAAATAGGTATGTCATTGTCATAGTTTGCAAATTTGAATGTTTAGTGTTTAGTTTAGTATTTTCATCAGATTTCAGACTAAAATTCAGACTTTGACTTACAGTCTTCATCGATTTTATCCGATTTGATTTATTTGGTAAACATTAGTTAGGATAAAATGTATTACCAACTAGAAATATAATAAAGATCTTATGATAATTGGAAGTTTAATCCGTCGCCTTACGAGAATCAAGATAAGGGGTCCGTGCCGGTATAAATCCTCTGAAATGAATTCTGCTGCAGCTAATGTTAATAAAAAGCAGTGGGGTAGACTGTCTCCATTAGTCAGACCTACACATTACAAACTGAGTCTTAGCCCTGACTTAGAGACGGGTCGTTTTAAAGGAAAAGTGAAAATAGACATAGTTGTAAATAAACAACATACTCACACTGTGAGTCTTCATACGAAGTTTTTGTCGATTCTTGATGTGAGGATGTTCAAAGAAGGTAGAAAAGTTGTTATTATCCGGTATTCTGAAGTGAAGCCTGTGGAACAACTGTTAATAGAATTTGAGAGCCCCTTGCGTCTGGGCAGCTATCAATTATACATTGAATTTCGGGGAGTTATGACTCGGAGTATTGTAGGATTATATCTCTCTCGTTTGAAGAATGGAGGGTAAATGTTTTATATAGTCTTATCTGAGACAATATTCGTATAAAAATTATACCTAATTTTGAACACAAAATATACACACAATTAAAATCTTTAATTTTATTTATTTATCATAATTGCATTAAATTTATGAACTGAGTACAGTTAATTTCTCAAGACAACATTGATTCTACCACAGATTACTGTTTGATTTCAAACACATATTTTATCTATAACAGTTATTTTTTTTACTTTTCAGTACAATGGTAGCAAGCAAATTTCAACCGACCTATGCACGCCAGGCTTTTCCTTGTTTTGATGAACCTGACTTCAAAGCAACCTATTATATTCAGCTGGTTAAGCCTCCTCAATATGTGGCACTCTCTAACATGCATGTAAGTTAACTTGTTTTATTAAGTTAAAATTTGTTAGCAAATAAATAAGAAACATTTATTTACCTCTAAAACAGTAGTAAGGCACTATTCTCAATCTTCCATAAGAGTAACTTTTTCCAATATATCTCTATTCCGTAATAACTTTCAGGAGGTTAATAAGACTGTGGACCGTAACACTAAGATGGAAACTGTTCACTTTGCTACAAGTGTTCCGATGTCTACCTATTTAGTTTGCTTTGTTATATGCAACTTTAAATACAAGGAGGCAATTATCTATGCTAAAGGTATCGGCAGGAATTTTAGAATGAGAGCATTTGCTCAAATGGATCAGACACACAAAATTGACTTTGCTCTGGACATTGGGAAAAGAGTGACTGAATTTTATATAAAATACTATGAAGTGCCATTCCCATTACCAAAACTGGGTAAGAAAGTTGTGGTTATGTTAATTTCAAGATTTAGTAAAGTTAATTCTTAAACAGTTTCTTGTAATATTGCTACTCATAATCAAAATCTGAATATGCAGAATCAGTGTTAGTTTATGTTAAATACAGAGTAGTTATTTTGTAAACTTAAAAAGTATTTAATTACTTAGTAGGTAACTGTAAAAAGTTATTTTCTATGAGGTAGAAGTCTCGGGCATCCTACCATTGTTTAAACTTTAGTAACACAACATTTTTTTCAGATATGATTGCAATACCTGATTATGTATCTGGTGCAACTGAACATTGGGGTCTTATAACATACAGAGAAACATCATTCCTTGTTGACAATGAGACAGCCTCATCCAGAAACAAAATAAGTGTTGCCAACACTGTAGCTCACGAGCTGGCTCATATGTGGTTTGGAAATCTAGGTTAGTATGTATTTATGTTACTTTTAAAACAGTGAATTTTAATTTCAAAATCAATTTCATTATCATCATGTAAATTAATTTCACTATTGCATAGACTTTAAAATAAATTATTGAAGTCTGTAACAATTGAAATTGTTTATTTTAGCTTGTAATTGGTTTTCATTTTTGTTTAAAATTTTACATGTTTATTACATTACTATAAAGGATTTATATTGCTAATAAAATACGTTTTTTACATTATAGTGACAATGAAATGGTGGGATGAGGTGTGGCTGAATGAAGGTTTCGCTACATACATGCAAGTTAAATCATTAAATGCTGTTGAACCATCTTGGTCTATGGTAATTGTTTAAATATTCAATACAATAATAGGATTTACCACCGCCGACACCGATCCCATAACTCGCAGTGAAACAAGTTAGACCTTAGTTGGGGAGGTGTAGATACTCTATATGATGACCATCTTAGTTCTCAAGGGTAGCATCCACAACGCGACGGATCCATGTAAAACCTCACATAGGACTTCTATTCTATTGGAAATTGGATGTGGAAATCTATTAATGGCAGTGAGGCATTGATCTTTTTTTTATGTATAGCAAAACAGTATGCAGGGTCAGGCCACTTAACAACTCTTTGTAGATTGGACCTTTTTTTTCATTAACTGCCACCTTAGGCAAAATTTAGTAACAGGAACCCCTATTACTACTAAATTTTGCTGACTCTTAAAAACTACTGCCCTGTCTGCGCTACAATTAATTATCTATATTAATGAACACCCAATTAACACCCAATACTATTAATTCTGAAAAGGTAAATAATAAAATTAATGTAATGATTTAAGTCATACATTTTTTTTATTTCAGTTGGACCAGTTCCTGACAAAAACAATGCACCCAGTGTTAGTTACGGATGCTAAGTTGTCAAGTCACCCAATACTGCAAAGTGTGGAAACTCCTGACCAGATAACAGCAATTTTTGACGCTATTTCTTACAACAAGGTAGAACGCATACAATGCATTGCTTAATGAATACTTTGAACTTGTGTGTCAATGATAAATTGTAGGATAAAAGAAATTCACAAAAAAACTGTGTAAAAAAACGTTGTAAATTGTATATAATTTTAGTCATTCTATTTGGTCCATTGACATCATTGTTTATTATTTTGCTGTCTTGGTCTGGTAACACTCCAACGCATATTAAGCATCAAAAAAGGAACATTTTTAATTGACAACTTTGTACTGGTAGTTTACCTGTAAAGATTTAAGACGTGTGTTGTTACAGGGTGCCTCGGTACTTAGAATGTTAGAGGGTATGCTTGGTGAAGAGCCATTCCGTAGATCTATCACAGACTATCTAAAGAAGTATGAGTATGGCAACACTGTGACACGAGATCTCTTATTGTTCTGTATGGACCCATATTTCAAGATGGACAACCCAATCTATATAAATATTTCGTAAGTTGAAATCGTGTTAATTAAAAAAATTAAGGAAAATAATTTAAAAATATTTGTTTAGTTGATTAAATTAAATAATTGTTAAATTGATTATTACGATTGTCTAAGACAAAAGTGTTTAATTAGCGTAAATATTTGAAATCGAAAATTAAAATTGAAAAATCGAGGCAATAAATAGGTATGTAAGCTCAATGTTTTATAGTAAAGCGACATTTAGTATCAAGTGACAGCTGTCATTGTTCATACATTTTCCCGCCTAAAGTAATAGTGTGTGTGCACTTTATTACTGTGTAGTAAGAATAATAAATTAATTTTCTTTGTTTCCAGATATATCATCGAAACGTGGACGAGACAAATGGGATATCCCGTGGTAACCGTCACGCCCGATGAAGATAACACGTACATATTAACTCAAGCCCGTTTCCTTCTGGATCCATATGCTAAATATGAGAACGATTCGGAATTCAAGTAAGGATTTTCGGATTTTAATCCTATGAAACTGTTAAGAAAATTACTGAAATGGGTCGCTTACTAATCCATTTGTTTTTGTATGGTTTTTGATATATAAAACAATTTATTTTATAATAACGATGTCCGTATGATATAATTATAGTGTTCAATTAGGATATATTATCAAGTTCCATTGTATCTATTTCAGATACCGCTGGTTCATACCAATAACTTACAAGACAAATAAAGGAGTTAACAGGAAGGTTTTATGGTTCCCAGATGTATATGACAATGGTGAGACAGAGACAGACTATGTAGAAACAAGTATATGTTTCTACATAGTCTGTCTACTGTGCCTACAAAATTGCCTCATCTTGTACATTGCATAGAAAGTGTACCCTGAAATCATTTAGCTTTTACACTTATTTGTGCGTGTTCTCAGCCTGTCTCGCAACCAAATTCAAAAATTTTTATTCATCATAAGGTACACGTATACACTGGATGAACGTCAAATAATTCGGTACATCGGCTT
>DWQK01001205.1:0-16462 GCA_018231225.1 Noctuana stator
TCGCATTATTTTGTTTATTTTTTGTCAGATCAGACGTAGGTAGTAGGTTCCCGACAATACTTGTTTTGTTACTATTGTTTTTTTATGGGACGTGACTACTCCAGCAGCGCAACAAGTTAAATACCTCGATTCTTTAAATTATGATTAAATAATAATTCAACTAGCTATTGCTTCATTGTATTGCATTGTATTGTATTGTCCAACTAATGACCACTGAATCATCAAATTACTCGGGGCGAACCTGTTGCCGCTTGAGTAAAACACCGTGCGATCCTCAGGAGATCCCGGAGCCCTCGTAGTATGGCGAAGCAGCCCAAGAGGGTTTTAGTGCAGTAAGAATCCCACATAACCCGAAGTCATTACCATGATATCCGGGTATCTATTAAATGATCTCCCTGGTAAAAACAGACCCTAATAGAAATGAGTTAGTAATAAAGGAACATCAAGTGCAACTTGACCAGATAAAAGCATTCGTAGTTCCCGGAGAAGTTGAAAATAGCGTAGTCATTAGCACGTTTTCGTTGTGGAACTAAACGTAATGATTGACGAACTCGTTACCGTGTTTGTGCGGAAGTGGTCTCGACGACTGATAGACGGATGCACTGACAGTTTGTGCTTAGACGACTTTTCCGGTCATTTAGCAGACATCCAACTCTCACAAATTTTGAATGCAACATTTTGAAAATAACGTGTGTAGTGGTGGGGAGCATGGGCACACACAAATATAAATAAATAAATTACTACAAAGATTGGGAGCAAACATTTATTTATTTAAACTTTATTATTATACCGACTTAAAAAAATGGTCCAAAATGCGGACTTAATGCTAAAAGCATTCTCTAACCGCCAACCTTTGGGCTAAGCGGAAAGGCGTAGGCGGTATAAGTAAGCATTAAGGAAAACCTAAAATTATTTTAGTTATGGCCTCATTGAGATTCAATACCCGGGCTATGGACCAGGAAATATTATTTAGTAGGCCACATAGTTTTAAGAAGCCACTGCTATTCATGGACCAACCTCCAATAGGACATTACATAGGAGACAAGTCTTATCTTACGTCGCTGGATAGGTATTGTTGAATCATAGCTAAAAACCCTCTCTATAAAGAGACCTTACAAACAAACAATGCACAAACACAAAATGCATCGAAATCGGTTCCTTCATTCAGAACATATGATGCTATAGACAGACACAGATAAACACGTGTATAATAGTTACTGTTTTCTTGTCGGGGCTTTAAAACACGTAACCAACATTTATTTTAAAGTTATTTACTAGAGATTTCTTTAGTCTATGTAGCCTGAATGCATGTTTACTTTATCTTTAGAAAGGGACGTATAAACAGTGGCGAAAAGCATTTCTATTTGTAGTCAGTTCAAGACAATGATATGCGTGGGAATGTTATACGAAGCGTGCATTAACATGTTTGTAATTAATTCAAATTTATGAAACATGTAATTGCTAATTGTGCAGTACATTAAGCACACTATCATTATACATTCATCACCTACGGACCTTTGTCTCTTGTAGCATTGTCAATGATCGTGCAGAAAACACGTAGGTACTCTTAATTTTTATTGAGCGGTATTTCATTATTATGTTAATAATTTAGAAAAATATAAATGCATATAAATCATCATCAATAGATAAAGTTGTCCGCCATATTTCACCAGTCTAGGAATTGAAACATTATTATTGTTTAGCTAATTTATAAGTTACAATGTTAATCTATATATTAATATGAGGAGGGAAAATTTTATCTTCTCATAAATTAAACCTCGGCATTTTGCAAAAGGAATGTTATTAAAATCTAAGAAGAAAGTACGATGGTAAATGATATTAAATAGATTAATAGCAAATTAATGACTCTTTCACTGTCACTCAGACAGTGACAGTGAATGAGTCGTAGCTTCAGAAACTTAATAAGAAAGGAAGATGGTACCATGATGGTATCCATACGATAGTATTCCACCATTAGGCTTTAGAATGCAATTACAATTTAATGGGGTTACAACGTAATATCCCTTCCCGTATATTAACACGTTTTTGCTCGTTAAGGCGATGCAAGTATGCTCTCGACGTTGCAATATAACTTTTATGTGAAGTTAACTATTTCTTTTAGATAATTATTGTGGGAACTGATCGTCTTCGTAAGACTGTTCCAATATACCTGCAACTTAACACTTCTAGAAGGCTAGAAAATTAAATAAATCAACGCCATGTCTTTGTTCACGTTGGGTGATCATACGCAGTGCTAACACTACCTATCACTATTACTCATTCGAGTTAATCAATTTGAATGAAATAATTTTGCTCTACGTGTGTCAATAATGCTATTTTTGAATAATGAAATTGAAATTGTAAATCTAATGCTTAAAAAAATGCAAGTGACGGTAACAGCTGGCGAGAATCTGTATTACAACTGTAATTTCTTTGTTGCAGGCTTGACCCACCAGCATCGCAGGATCAATTCCCAATGGAGAACAAGAAAACAGCCCCGGCTACCCAGCAACCACTAACCCAGCAACACCTTATGGCACAGCATGTCCACCCAGACCAAATATACTCACCACAGCATCCTCAAATAACTACTTACCTAAATTCAGCTCAGCCAAATCAAATCCAACCAAATGGAGTAATGCATCAACTTTTACAGAGTCAATATCAATCGAACATGAACGCGCGATCGCCACTATTAGAAAATAGGCATGAAGTGTATGGAACTGGTCACAACCATGAGTACTCAAGACATTACGGAACGAATGATAATTACAACAATTATCCGCAATCTCCCACTCGTATTGAAAGAACTGATCTCCCACCAGACCAAAACGTTAATCACGAAATATTACACAATGTTCCAAAAGGATATAATGCAGAAGTCTATCACGACTATCTTAAACGTAACCCACCGAAGGATAGTAATCAAATATACCAAAATCATCAACCAATGTATAGGCCTAATGTAAATCAGTATGGTTCAAAACCATACCTTCCATATTCAAATAGAATAGGTCCACAGAGTAACACTGAATTGTTAAGAAAACAATATAATGATATTCAACAAATGAAAATGCAACAACAGCTGCATTATCAGAATCAGGCTCAAATGCATCAACAACAAAAATTTGCTGAACGGCAACTACTCCTTCAGCAAATCCATGGTGTTCAACCACCCCCAAATTTACAAAATAGTATTTATTCCGACGGATCTTATAGAGACTTAGATCGGTATAGCAGCAAACATGATTTCAAGGATTATGGTATGGCCGACATACAAAAAGATTCTGATAGGTATGCTAAAAATAACGAATACAAAGAAATGGAAAGGAAAAGCAGACAGTATCAAGAAGCACAGTGGCAAGCGAATCAAGCAGCTGATGCTAGGGAAATCGAAAGATATAGGAAACAGCTGGACGAAGATAAGGCTAAGAGTCAATCACCGCCATCGGATTTCAGTAATCAATCGCAAAAGATGAGTGTTGGTATAGGTTCACCAATGAAATCAAGCGAGTCTAGTACCCCAAGCATAAAATCTCCATCGTCTGAGAGCCGAAGAAGTAGTGGAGGGAATCAGGCACTTCGTTCACCTGTTGCCCAGAGGATTCCTTCGGCTCCAGTAACTATTGCCGGAACTCTTTATAAACAAGGATCCGATGGTCTAAAAGTATGGAGAAAGAGATGGTTTGTTTTATCAGAGTACTGTCTCTTTTATTATAAAAGTAAGTATAAACTTTGTTAACGATATCAATTATAAAAGATAACAAAAATATTTTATTTATAATAATCCCTTTCAGGCCAAGACGAAGAAAAGCTATTAGGATCTGTACTCCTTCCTTCATACAAGGTATCTGCATGCACTTCTGAAGATAAAGTAATGAGAAAATTTGCATTTAAATTGGAGCATGCAAATATGAGGACTTATGTTTTAGCTGCTTTAGATCAAGAAGCAATGTTGAAGTGGGTTAAAGCACTCACAATGGCAGCGTTGATGCAGGGTCTTAGGTGAGTTATTTATTTTCTATTTTTGAATTAATATGATGATTGTTATTGCGAGCTTATGTGCTACGGTAGAAATTATGGAATTTCCTAAAAAAAAATATATTTGGCTATCCACATGTAACATTTCATTTATCCTTTTCAGTGAGCAGCCGCTTAAACAGAACGACCGGTCCGCTGCAAAAACAGAGGTGGGTATTATTGAATGCACGATCGTATTACTATAGCGGTACCTACATATGACCGACAATTAGTGTGCCAGAGCGGAACCAAGGACAGTCTTAATGTCGTAGTCGTATCACAAACAGATAACTATAATATATTAAGTGAAAAGTATTTATATAATTACGTATCTTCATTAATTTTAGGATTCTGACGAGGTCCCAGGTCCGACGTATGCAAATGCTCCTCCTAAACCAAGACGGTCAAACGATGGTTACAATTCGCCCAGCCCAGACATGTAAGTTATATTATTATTATATGCTTTATTTTTAGTGTATATATTGTTATACTGTAGATTGTCATCATAAAAATGCATATCATCACAAATTTAAAACATTGCAGGTATGATCCAAACTACGATCTACTCAAAAAGCCAGCATCACACTACAGTCAAGGCACTAATCACACTCGTTATCAAGATCATCACATGAACTACCAAAGTAGTACAAATCAGGAGAGCACATACACTCGCAGTCCGCAGTCACCGTCGTTACAACAGTCACAATATCAGATGAAACGATCGTACGATACGCAACATCTTTCTTTACCATTAACAAACACAAACACTGAAAACTTAGAAAATAATCAACTCTCTGCTTCATTGATGTATAGGTCTAATCCTCAATCCCCTTATTTTGATAATAGGAATAGAAATCAACAAAATCAACAAGAACAAAAAATAATGCAAGATAATCCAAAAGAACAAGTATACGAGCGCCAACCACAACGTAATCCATTTTTACAAGACTTTTCGCCTCCAACGGACACGATACAACGGATGGACGGACGAGTTCAAACAGATCCGAAAAGTAATGAAGTCCAAACAAAAAAAAATCGTCAAGCATTAGACCAAGACGGATCTAAATCAAATTATAATGAATGTTATCCCGAATCTCGCACAAACACAAATGTAGACCAAAGTGCCTATAATAAAGATATGTACGGTGAGCTAAATATCAGATCAACCAAAAGTACTATTTCAGTTAATGATCGTATCACTGAAAAACGCACTCCTGATGCTTACGGTCGGTCACCTACCATATCTGGTTACAACAAGGGTAAACTAGGAGATTATGAAGATGTATACAATACATATACATCAGAAAATGATAGCATTAAAACATATCCTAAGTCTCCAAATGCATCGAATGCACGGGATAATATTAGCGTCTCCAGCCACAAGCAAACACAGGATCAAGCACCTAACCACGTAAGTAACAAACTAGCTAATAAAAGCGTGTTAAAATGGAGTATTTAATATATTAAGATAATTAGCCAATTGAGATAACCATTTCATAAAATTATTTTTAGGTTGCAGAAAAAACATTCAGTGGCCCATCAGTTTTGAGAAAGAAGAAAATGCAGTCCAGTGGAATACAACCACCAATGCCTCGACCACACAGTGCTGATTTCCTAGAATATGAATCGAAGAACGAAGCGCTTAATAAAACAATGCCAGTTCGAACTGCTGAAGCCCCGAAACAGCCACAGAGACCTAAATCTAGTCTTGACATAAATTCATATTACGACCCTAGTTCGGACCGATACTATTCTGAAGAGAGTTACGCTGAAAAAATGCGACAATCTGCTTTATACTTGCAACAACAAACGCCGGGATCCCGAAATATTCAAATCCCCTTGGCTAAATACGCAAGTGGATTGGCTGAGAAACAACTCAATTCACCATATTCTCAGGTTACTAATAATAATTACGAAACCGAATTCAATCTGAATAGAAATAATCGTGACAATGTTAGTTATCACTCAAAATATAGTGAACTTGAAGGGTTGAATTCCAATTGGACGCTTAGGGAAAAGGCGTTAGAATCACAAAAAGAGCATTTAAATAGAAGTGGTAGCGTTATGAGCGATGGCTCAAATGTTAGCGCTTATGTTAAAGAAATGTGTAGATTAGAGCAACATCCAGATAGTTTCATGCGATCAGCAAGTGCGAGGTTGCCGTCGACCAGCAATGAATTAGGTGGTGAAAAGAAAGTACAGCAGGTACTGAAACATACAGACTTTTAGTATTCTAATTTAAATATCGTCTACTACATGCTGCGATCAGAGAGGTTCACTACGTTGCTCATTTCTACCGCTAATTGTTTAAATTACTTATTTTATTTTGCACAGAAATGTGTGGATGCGGGCAAACTTTAAGTGTTAGGTAATAATTCTAGGATGATACTCCTAAAACGTAATACATGTAAGATTTCTAATAGGCATTCGCTACTATTCAAGATTTTGGATACAGATATCTATAGAATCTGGAAACAATTTAATATCATGTCATCGGACTTGTTCCCTTTTTTCTGATCTGCAACTACTCGTTATTAAAAAAATTTTTGCAAATTACCATCTTACTGGATTTTCTTATAGTTAAACACGTATGCACTTTAAACTTAACCCATTTTCTCTTCTTAAACATCCATTATTAGGTATTATCTTTGAATTAGGATTGAGTAATTATTTCAATGTAATGTAATTTTTTTAGCGCGAAGAGTCAATGAAAAGACTACTTGAATGGAAACAAAGGATGTTACAGTCACCTTTAACTCGCAAAAGCACACCAGCTGCCATATCTCTGGCACGTTCTCTGAATCAAAGTCGTCAGTCTTTGAGGTCCGATCAGTACAAATCCAAAACCTACACTAATGCATCATACAATAGCTATTCTTCTGACGATGAAGGTATGTGGTAAAATATGTTTATGAAACTGTTAGCGTAGATTGAACAGCATGAGGATAAGTTCAGTCCTATGGAAGTCTATTTCTTTGCATAATTTATATATTGCGTTTTACGGTTAGTTACAAAACCTCGTAGATTTAGGCCCGATTCGATCAATGATGTTGTTAGATAAGAAAGAAAGAAATTTCATAAAATATTTAAGCTCTAAGTAGATGATAAAACGAAAAATAGATTTAACATGAAGATGGACTAATGACCTTCTTTTCAACTGGTTAGTTAAATACAAAAATGTATTAAGAGTAAGAGAATTGTGAGCATTAAATATTTAAAAAATATGTAGCTATAAGTATTAAAAAACTAAAGATACCTTAAAGTAATTTATTAACGACGATTTATTCTTTGACAATTTGGTTGGATCGGGTTTTAATAATAATATAATAAATTACATGAATAGACTTCAAATGAAGCATGCTGAACAATAGAAGTATGAATTGCATGGACTGTGAATTCGATATATACAAGAGGTTATAATTTTATGTTAGTAAATATGTTTTATTTATGTAGACCAGTTATAATGGGTTTAATATTTTATTCGTGTATCATCAACATTTTTCTAATTAATTATTTAATTTGGGTATAATAAACTATTTTTCTTTGTGTGTCATAATTTTGTGTAAGATATAAAAATGCCATATACATAACATCATTACTTACTAGTGAGTTACGATATTATATAATTTGTATATTTTATATTCAAAACTTGCAGTAGCATTATGACGACTTCGCTTTGCGGAAAGGTACCTTCCTGCCTGTTGGGACATTGTTTTACTAATAAAATAACTTAGTTATTGGTGGTGGGTTTTAGTTATCTATACTTAGGTGGTTTTGGCAACAATGGTTTAGAATTTCTAACATATTATAAAATTTATAAAAATGATAAGTAACCGTACTAACAAATAATAATAACCCTGACGTAGATCTATTTTTTCGGTATTTGTGATTAAAAGAAAATAAAACATTGGTTTCGCTTTTGCACCTCAGAGGAAACATCGGACACTGAACTGCAAAAACCGAGAGATATGCAGGCAGGAAGGTCCCATAATATAAACATAACAAGTCCTATTGTTATGCGACCAACAACCCCGCACGCATGCTGTATCGCTCAATCAGATGAAAAACTTAAAATCAATAAAAAGGAAAGTAATGAAGTAACAGAAAATGCTTATGAAAATATTTCATGTACTCTAACTATTCCAAAAGCTAGTAATAACAAAGACGATAGTGAGTGTGATACAAGCGAGGTTAATCAAGATTTATCTTTATCAAAGTGTGCTGCTGAATCGGTGTGTCAAGACAATAGGGCAATAGATAATGAAGGATATGAAACGCATGACAGTGAATCAGAATCTGAAACACAACTCGAATATACTGATTATGACCTTGATGAGGTACTTTTACAGTCAGATACTGAAGTTGAAAATTGTAAGAATATTGAAATACAGGAAACTACAAACGAAAGTGGCGAAAGTTGTATTAAAACAGATGGAAACATTTTAGATGATGCTGATCCTGAAACTCCACCACTCCCACAATTAGGTGAAGATCATTACTTACCAATGAGTCCACGTAAGACTTCTGTTATAGAGCCCGCACATAAAACGATTTTAAAAAATTTAAGTGTTTTTGACCATTCAATACCACATTATTACGAAGATAACCCATACGTAGAAATGAATTTAGGAAATGATGAAGAAGATATGCAGACTTACGAGCTTGTTTGTGTTAATAATGGTAAAGTGGAACCTGTTTATATGGAGTTAAATCATGTTATAAAAAAAGATGAAAAGGACAATGAAGATTTATCTGAAAAAATAAAGTTTTCATCAGACATTGTTTCTAACTTTGCTGAGACTAAAGATCAAACTGTTAAAAGGGCAACAAAAAATGAAAAAGCTGCAAAAGACTTAGTAGATTGCGATGTAGACGAAGAAACAAAAGACACTTCACTTGTTGACGCTCCGTACAGTAGGTTCAGTATATCCGATACTTTTAGGCCAGCTTCGTACTACTTAAGTGGCAGTAGAACTATTTTGGAACGACAGGATAGTTCTGATAGCGATATACTCCCACCTCCTCCGATACCAAACTCTTCTCCGCCTGTTCATGAGTTGTCAGATGAAGCGTTATCTAAGTATATTTTGGACAAATTAGATAAGTCGGATATATCCCAAGATAACTCAATATTGAAGATGCTGACGAGCGAGAACCAAAAAATGAATCTTGGTAAAAGAAAAACTACTTCTTTAATGATCTATGGGAGTAAAACATCTATACATGATACTCTTACTCGAGGTGAAAAAGTCCGTAATAGTAGGGCAAGTTTAGTAAGCGACAAAAATAAGATAAACGATAGCAACTCAATTTGTTTGAATGAGTCCTTGCCAGAACAGCTACATTGCAGCAGTAATGAAACGGATTCTCTTCAAAGTTATAATGCAGATCGAGGCTCTTCTCGATTATCTATAGAATCCGATTTAAGTAGTAAATTTGAAATGGCCATCTCCAATATATCTTCAGAAATCACTAGTTTAAGGGATTCTGACGTGGATTTACGACATTCAAGTTTTCGTGATTTGCAGAACATGTTAAAAAGAAGACCTCTATCGGATGATTCGATATTCGAATTTACTCAATCTGATATACAAAGTTCGATTGAAGGTAGTGTTAATAAAGACATAAGTAGATATTTGAATCTCACGAAACCAAGCACAAGTGAAGAAATATGTAGAAATGATAGTGAAAATCCTCAAATTGAATCTGTTTCTCTTTATGATACAATACTGTCGGACAATTCAAAAGACAGGTATTCCTTTATCGGCACACATACACGCGGTTCTAGTTCTCCTATCAGTAATGCAATGAATTGTCTCACTTTGGAAAATAAGAGGAAAGTAGGCCCTCAGATAAATAGAATTAGTGAACAATTATCTCGATTTATGGGATCTCAAAATTCTTGCGATTCTATAAGTGTAGAAAATGCACCTTTATCCTTTTATTGTAAAAATAATGAAGGAACGCTGTTAAGAAAGAATTTAAACAATGATGTTTTGGCCGATAAAATTAAAGAATTTGAATGTGATAAAACAACACTTAAGGCTGGAAATGACACAAATGCCTCGTCTACAACCACAGGTTTTCACAGCAGAGAAAGCTCTACAGAACATAGTGCTCCATACTACTATTCTGATCTTTCATCTCAAGAACATATAAATGTATTGCCTATATCTCATTTTCTAAAGAATACTAACCTCCATCGTAAGCTCAATAACCAAAGGCGAAAAGGGCCACTATGTAAACGAAATGAAATCTCACATATCCAAAATCCCATCAGAAACAATCAAGTGCTAATGTCAGATCGTTCTTATGAATTTGCAGCTTCCGCAAGAAGTGTGTCTGTAGAATTTTTAAGTGCAGCAGAAAAAGACCCAGATATAGATCTTAAGAATATATATGAGTCAACTGGTTTTAAAGGTTCAAAAATTCCGGAATCAATTAACCTTATTCCAGGACTTGGATGTAAAAGAAGCTACAACCTTAATAACAGCGAAGGTAATTCTTCTCCTGATTCCAATAGCATAAATCGCAGCAATTTAAATGTCAGTTCTGCGATAAAAGTATCCACTGGCAGTATGTCCTCACACTGTAGTGGTAATTCTTCAAATACTGTATACTATGATGCTGAAGCTGAAACAAGTGCATATGAGAACATAATGTGCCCAGGTGAAAAACATTGGGATGAAGATACTCTGTGGAGGGATAATTTAAGGCGTGTATCACATCGCCATGCAAGATCTATGGATGATTTAGATTCCAGACCTTCGGATGTGTCGCTATCCGAAAGATCTAGAATTGATACATCATGTATCAATAGTATAAAAAGAGTTAAGAAAAGTGTAACAGGAAAAATAAGTCGTACTCCGACATACGTAAATTGTGATATTCAAACCGAAATTCAAAGACGTCGTGAAAACGTGAATTATGACAGTATATTTCATGAAGAAAACGAAAAACTTGATGAAAATGATGTTTATGTTAGTCTTGCTAATACAATTGACACGTCTGAGGAGCACCCTGACGAGGGTGTTTATGAACAGTTGACTGTTGAATCATCGGATAATCCACTAGTATTAGATGGAGAAAGTAACCGATTCAGAAAGAATGAAAAGGATAGAAGGCGATTTGAAATTGACAGAGAAAAGCTAAGACAGTGGGACCTTATGTCTAGTGGTCTAATGAAAGGAGGAACAGGATGCGTGCGGGGTGCGGGTATGAGTATGGGCAGGAGTGACACTCTCTGTAGTACGGACACCGGAACTGACAATGCAAGCAATGAAGGTATCCTCTAACATTCTATGGTGCCATGAGGTACACTATGTAAGTTCCATTTCTACTAAAATTTCAGCAAAGCAAAGTCATTTTTTTTATAAATTGTAAATACGTAATTTGGCATTTTTATGTGCAAAGTATATTAATACTTTTTGGTTTGAATGATGGGTCTAAACACGATAAGGCGTACGATCGTTAAGCATGCACTAAGTTAACATGGAAATAATGAACATCAATATATGAACTACTTGTATATAGTATGATACACTGAATGCAATTTGTACATTACTAATCAATGAAGTATTAAGTTAACGATACACTTATCATGTTTTACCATCTTTTTTACTTGGCAAAATTAGAAATATGAAAAATGTTGCATTCATTAGATCCATTTTTATTTGTATAAAACAATGAGAATCATGATTTTCAGCGTCTATGTCGATGTCAGGCACAAATATTGAATCAGGCACAAATAATAACACACAAAACCAACAATCATTATCTAAGAAAGCATTCCTCGGAAGTAACACATCAATCGGACGAAGCAATAGAGAAGGTAACATACCAGTTCGGGCAGTTAGTCCAAGAGTGAGATGGGTAGAAGATAAATCGGCTAGCGAACATTATGGCACGCAACAGATTATGACATCACAACAAAACGTGAGAGATTTTATCATTCGATTTATTTTAATTTTTGATGTCGTTTTTGATGTCATTTATTATGCTGTTGTTAATTTTTTTTTCTTACAGTTACATGCTATTACAAATGAGGAATCATGGGCAAGATCTCCATCGAGGGCAATGCAACAGCCTATAAGAGCTGTAAGCCCGAGAGTGCGAAGAAACACTGAAAATGAAGATATGGTAAGATGAGAAACGAAAGATTTTTTGTTTTGTAACTTAAATACCTCATCTGCTTGATTTTATGTATTAAGCTTGTTATAGTTAGCAGTAGCATAATAAAAACAAAAAACTATCGAATGCTTTTAATATTCAATAATGTTTTTAGTTTTATAATTGACAATATTATTTATTATGCAGATTCAAATGAATTTACATTGGCTTTCGAAATAGGTCAGTTATAGAATTCAAATATAAAATTAAATAAGGATTTTTCATGTTTTAAAGTAGCTTTTTAAGATATATTTACTTTGCAATAACAATTGTATTACAATAAGATACCATTCGATAGTTATTATCCTCACTGCTCCATTGCCTTTAGATTATAGCTTTGTTGTTTTATGTTGCGTTGATTTATGTTCATTGTCACGTGTACTAGTCTAAGGAGGTTCAGCAATCTGGTCAAGAGATAGAGGAAGTGCCAACTGCTGGAGAGCTTCTTGGTAGAAGCCATGAGGAGTTGGTGCTGCTTCTTATACAGTTGAGGCGACGGCATGCGGCTACACATCGGTCCATTGAGCAATGTTGTTCGCAAATCAATAGTATAGAGGTGCTTGTTCATGCTTTTTATTTGTATCGTTGAGTTTAATTTTAGCAAAACCTTTTTTGTATGCATTATTAGTTTTCCCACTTCATTTGATTTTGTGTTAACATCTTAAGTAGTTTTTATTGTGTTATACACATTTTTTAGTTTTATGTAAGTTTAATAGTAACTTCCAGTAACGTTAATTTTTGACTTCCTTTAAGTATTAGTTTGCTCAAATTTCAGGACTGTCTTAGCTCCTTAAAGGCAATGGAGCGTGAAGAGAGTTTACAACGACTAGAACAGCTGAAGATGCAACTAATGGACCTCGAACATCAGTACGAAAAGAGTAAGCCCCTAGTTCAGTTGGTGGACAATATGGTGAAATTGGGATCCTTGTATAACAGACCAGGCTCCACGGTGGAGAGATTAGAAAGGAACCAGAGACTGAGGCAGAAAGTTCTAGCAGAGCATGCATTGGAGCAACAAAGGTTAAACACGTTATTTTGATTTCTTTTAATAGCATTTTCAAAATTATGACAGCTCTAAATAAATGTTGATAAGAAGTAATTAATAAAACAATATAAACTTTGTTGTTATAGATGGTTGGAAAGTGCTGCCGCTGGAAAACCCTTGGAGACCGAAGCGGCTAGAGTGAGGGTTGCTGAACTTTGGGCATTGGAACAGGAACTAGCTGATGAGGCAGCCATACTACAAGGATTAAAAACTGATAAGGATGCCATCGAATCACTTCTTACTGGTACGTCAATATTTATTTTTTAATTTAAATTAATTTTTAGTATAATTCTTAATACACACAAGTGAATAAAGTTTACTATTAGTATACTTAATGCACCTAGGTGAACTAATCCAAGTGAATAAACTTTACTATTAGTATACTTATTGCACCTAGGTGAACTAACCCAGGTGAATTAAGTAAACTCCACCGAATTTCAATAATTTTTCTTTTAATTAACAATATTAACTTAATAAAACTTTGCTATGTTTTAGAAAGATATGGGACGAAATCCTATCCTATGGCAACACATAATGTATTTTAGAAAGATATGGGACGAAATTCTATCCTATGGCAACACATAATGTATTTTTCGTTAGGAAAATATGAGCATACACTATTTTTCTTGACATTTTTAGGTGTAAGAGGCAAGCTGGACAGCGTGCACAGAGCCGAGCAGCGAGCAACGCGGCCTTCTGGAGATGCTCTGGAAGCAGAATTAGCGCGCGTGCACGCAATGCTGGCGCACAATTCTAAGGTTTATAAGGTTTTCATCTATACCATGCACTTATTATTTTATTTTCAAAATGTTTCTTGTATTTTACTATACTCTCGCACCATTTTATTCCGGACAAACACTATAAAGCTACCGTACAACATGTTAAGGAGAGGTCTGTAGTCAAATCTTGTTCTTTCAAGATGTCTTTACGGCAATCGACACATTTTGGGATGTTGAGAAAAATAACCAATGAACTTAATTATATTTCTAATATAGTTGTAATTTCCAAAACATATTTAAGGATTTTTTTCTCGATACGTAACTATATTTGTTGTATTATAGTGCAATCGCTGTACACCACAATTTTAAAAAATATCTCTAGTAAAAACTGATCGAAGACCCTTTGGGCGGTTTGACAACATCCACCATGGATTGGTCACTAATCCGTATCCCCACCAATCCGGATTGAAGCAGCGTAGTGGACTATGCTACATTGGTTGTGGGGAAAGACACGTGCCCAGCAGTGGTACATAAAAAAAGGTTGCAGGCAGTAAGCGTATGCTTATGTGATCAGAAACTGGAGCAGACGGTGTGCGACAACGCGCGTCTGGAGCGCGAGCTGCAGCAGCTGCGGCGCGCGCTGCAGGCTCGCCGCGCCGCGCCGCCGCACGCGCACCACCCCGCGCACGCCACCGCCATGCTCGAGGACGGTGAGCACAACCATGAATTACTATACCCAATAGAAATAACGACGAATCTTGTAGGACGTGTAGGAAAATGATAAAAGTCGGTCATATCTCTTGAAAGTTTATTGAATTGAATGTTTATCTATTTTCTTTCTCCCTATCTTAGATAATTATAGCCTCCGTAGCCGAAGTATAGAAGGTAACATGCTACTTTATCGTTAACATGACATTGGGTCCTTATTAACGTTTGACTGTCTATTTGCAGAAGTGTCTCGCGTTCAACAGCTAGTATCAGCGCTACAAAGACAGCGCCAAGAACTGAGTCGCGCTGTTAGGCATCTAACACAACAGTCGCAAGCCTTACAAATCACACATGATTCTGGTATGTTGCATATCTGTGAAATAATTTCCGCAAACATTGCGATTTAGTTAGCTTGATATCATGTTAACTCTCTCACTATTTTTTATTATAGCTCTGGTTTTGAAGTAATTGCTTTAAATTCGGTACTTTGGTCTATTTTTTGGGCAGGGATTAAAATATTTCGTTTCATTATGTTACAAGTGTGGTTCGAACTTATTTTACAGGTAAGCGTCGTCCTACATCATCATGGCAAGAAACCAACTTAGATACAGGACACACTACAGATCATGGCTATTCTGAATATGATTACGACATGGCCGGACAACTTCTACCACCAGGTCATTATGGACAGACTAGCGTCGAAACACCTCTGTACGTAGACACCAGAGGATCTGGTGCTGATATAACTTCTCCTCTTTCAAGCGAAGACATGCAACATTCAGCCTTTGGTAATATTTTATTGAAATAATTAGAAAATAGACCAGTAATGTTATTTAGTTCCTCAGAATTATTAATATTTTTCTTGTAATTCTTTTTTCAGGTAACTTATCTAATGTAGAAAAACAGGAGATCAAAACAGTTCGTATAGTTAAACGAGAAAGCGAACGACGTCAAAGAGATAGGGAGCGTTCATTGCAACCAATGACGGACTGGACAACTAATAACATTACTGCTAACTTAGACCAGTTCTTAGAGGAAGAACTAGTACAACCAATCAATAATTACACGCGGGCCTCATCAGTTCCACGGACAGATTTCAGTAAATTCGAGGAGTATTACTCAAAGCCACAGCAACCTGACAATCAAACGTACTTACGGTTAAATGACAAAAACATAGATCTTAGCCCGAAGTATCCATCAAGTCCATCGCTTTCCAACTACGACTACTCCCGTGATATATCGTCCCTGAGCAGCAGTTACCACAAGAGCTATGATCGATCTGGTTACGACAAAATGTCGTTATCAACTCAATATTTAAACAGTCCCACCGATAGTTCTAGAACATTGACCAATGATCCAATATCTAAAACTAGCAGCATTGCTAGTTTGACTCGATCTCATATAGAGTTGTCTCCGATATTCAAAAGTGAGGCTGCTAAGCAAATAATAACGGAGGTGTCAGGCGAAGGACCAAAAAACGGTTCGTTGCATAGGAGACAGGTGCCGAAGGAAAAGAGAAGGCACTACACAGCGCCACACCATCTGAGCGCGAAAACACTTAATGAAATTCCAAAGGATACTTACAATCAGGACGTAAGTACTTTGATACATACATCCCATCCAATTTTACCATAATATTTTTATCAAAAACTCGTATAAGAGAATTTACTCTTGTAAATCGTATACGCAACTAAACGTTGAGTGCTCAAAGCACATAGATTTAGAGTCTGTGATGGCAAATTTAGTTATTCTACGTAAGTTCATCCACCTTCATTAACCTATTGTTTAATTAAGCAAGTTG
>DWQK01001206.1:0-16454 GCA_018231225.1 Noctuana stator
CGTGCCCTCCGAAGCACGGAAGCGCGCATGAAATTTGCCACTAGCGGTCACCCATCCGAGTACCGGCCGCGCCCGATTTTGCTTAACAATGTGATCGCTTGCGATCCACACTACCAGCGGGGCGCAGCGCGCTTCGCAAAAAGTGTGTAAACGAGTATATATTACCTACACCTGAATTTCCGCTTCATAAAATACGCCGAGCACTTCCACCCAATGAACACTTGGAAGCATCGCAGATAACTATCGTATCAATTCAATCGACGCCAAATTGAATTGACCTTCCGCTGAAACGAAATTCGGTTCGCGGCGAGATGTAAAATGCATATTGCAGCGTGGAGCGGCAGTAGGCTGCCGAGATAGAATAGAAATTCCTTTCTGTAATATTCTGAATACTATTTGATTTTATTATGGACATGGTGTTACAAGTATAAAATAAATAAGTAATTTTATGTAAAAACCGTTTCGTTAAGAGATTAACTCCAAAATCACTACCATAGTTTCTCGGCGAAGTTTTCTACACAAAGTTGTCGCTAAGATAGTCTCATTAAATAAGGGATATCTAAGGAATTAATAACAATAAGCAAGGCCAATATTCATGCAAAGGCAGGAACATTTCTCAAAGGGTTAAAATCTGTCCACGAACACAATAAGTATTCTCCAAAATATAAAAGCTTAAATTCTGACCGCATGCAAATTGCATCCCACGCGGGATTTACGTCTGTCTGTCTGCAGCTTTATAATAAAAATTTATATTTTGCACACTGCTAAAAATATGACTTAAGATTTTATTTCGACTAAAATAACAATATTTTCTTTACTTTGCATAGCAGTTATAGAAGGGTAAACATTTTACGTAAAATAACCCTAGAATAAAAAAAGAGAGAAAACGTTTGACGCGACAAAATGATTATTATAAATTTGCATAAACTAAGAACTGTACCTAGTACACACTGTAAGGTACGTTAGGCACTCAAACCCCACTCCAACAAGAGCTATGAAACCAACTCCGGCAAACTAAGCAATCAACAATTCAGTTGCACTTAAAATCTCCACGAAGTTAGCCGTTTTACGGTCCGAAGAACTTCAGGCATAACGCTAGCTTTATACAGCTTTTATTTAAGCCTTGGCCGCTTAAAAACTAACGGATGAACCAGATTTGGTACAAGATTTTTCTAAAGCTGTGTAAATACTGATGCAGTTGCGAATAACCACAGATAAATAATAAATAACGCTTCACACTCACAGGATTCCCTGTGTCGTGGGGCCATGGACACACAAAAAGACAAATACACAAACACCCTGACCGGAAACAGAAATTTAAATTCATCATTTAAATTTCTGCCCCGCCGGGGATCGAACCCGGGACCTTTCGAATGGTGTACTGGCGTGGTAAACCACTACACCATACGGGTCGTCATCGGTAGATGCTTAACTATTACGTTGTAACTATTATATAATCTGTGCATGAGGTTTTTGTTGGGCAGAAACATTTAGTAGGATCTATACAAAGCTCACTTTTCCAAAACTGATCTAAGAACAGTAGAATTTAAACAAAAGAAAGGGCAGAATAACAAAAGAGAATCAATATTCCTGGGAAGGTGATAATTCCGTACGACATTTCGGACAATTTTCATACTTTTAGGCAAGTAATTGACCGCACACAGCAAAGCGTAATTAAAGTAATGGCGCCCGACCTGGTTTCGATTTTCTATCCACAATTCCAGCTACTACGCAGCTATTAAAAATTTCGTGTTACCCGAAAAATCCCAAATAAAGAGATCCCTATTAGTATAAAAGCTTGTCAAAATTCAATTACGCATCCAATAACGTTGTCAAATATCAGTATGGCCGGAGACAAGATAGACGGACCGGGCCAACATTTAGGAAGGAGAATTTTATTTTTCTCCGACCGAGTTTTTTACGACGAAGTTCGTCGGAAGTTTTTCTATTTCCCCGCTCAGCGTGATCGTATCAACGCCAATCATCCTTCAAATCCGACGAGTCTAATTATAGATTATCAGATTCAAGGTGGATGAGATGATTATGACGTGGATTACGTCATAGCGTACTGATGTAATCTGTACGGAAGTACGGAATTTTCCAATTAAAATGAGATTATTTTTCATTGCAATTTTATTTAAGAGTTGCAAACTTAAATATGGTGTACAAAGAAAAATCTCACGTTTTAGATTTCATTTTATGATTAGTAATATAAAACATAGGATCCTAAGAAACTGTATAAAATAATTTTTGAGGGACATATTATTATATTTTGCAAAATATAAAAAGCAAAACATATCAACATAATATTTTACAATTATAAAATCATCTCTTTTATTTAAAATCTTAAATGAAGAATTCTTAAACTATAATAATAACTTAAATAAGGCCCTAAAGATAGAGCCAGCTAACGCATCAGTATAATAGATCCACTGGTCACTAACAATTTTCTTAATAGAAAAAAAACAGCAATAGAACCAACATTACAAAATGTAATATTTAAGAAACAAACTAAGAAATACAGATTTGTTTGCAGCAAATACTTGATTAGATTTATAAATAGATACTTCTAAGCAACAAAAAGTAGAGAATTAATGAAAAATTCAAGATCCAAACCCTTTTAACGAGAAGGGGACTAATGGTTAGGAGATTTTCCAAGAACTTTATTTGTTTTGTTTAATTAGACATGAAATCTATTGTGCCGAGTTGTTTACAGTTGAAAACATTGTTATTTATAAATACCTCATTCTTAGAGTGCTGTTTTTATTATTTACGGAATATTTTATGAGTCATCTGATGCGGAATATTTATTAATAGAATTGTTTTATTACATTATTAAGTTCTCTCTCTCTCTCTCTCTCTCGAGTGACGTCAAACGTGTCCTCAGGGTGTCATACTTCGGTTCTTGGTACTTTAACTTAAATAAATATCGGTTAACGTTAACTTTCAAACAAATAGGTATACCTATAAAATTTAAAATCTTTCAAAAATCCCATCAGAAATGATCAATGATCAACCAACACGTATAACTGAACCCGCTGATATATCGTGCGCTTATGACACCCCCATTAGGTAGCATTTCGCAAATACCGGAGATTATGTGGAACGTTGGGCGGTAATTTTTTGAGGCTTTCGCGCGGAGACGCCCAATTACACTCATAATCATTATAGGCCCTGCTTGTAACAGAGGATTACGGCAACGACTGTGTGGGCAGGTACCCTTTTAATAAGGTAAGATATAATTAAGTATGAAAATAATTAAGTAAAAAAGGCTGGCGCTTTGACAACCTTTTTAATGAGGTTGGTTCAAACTGGAAAAATAATGATAAATTTTGTATCAGTTCTACTTTCATATTTTGTATTAATATTCAGTCGTGAATGTTCTATAGCTAATGACCAATGCTTTTCTCTGTGTAATATATCTAGCCTTACGATCCTATCGACAATATAACTAGATTAGTGAGATGTACTCTTGTATAATCCCCTATATAATAGTGAATAGAACAACATTAGATCGCCACATTCTTCAAATTTTAAAAGCTCTCAAATTTGTAATTCTCGTACTTCTTAGAAGTTCAGCAATGAAATGAGCTTAAAAAGTATGCTTCACACAAAAATTATTTATCTTAAAAAGGGTCACCACTACTCTCAGGTAGGAAAGGAATAATTATTCCTTTGAATAATTATAATTGGGGATTCGACGAGAAACAGTATCATTTCATAGATAAAGTGAATAATTTTGACCGGCGATTATTTCGAGTGATGCATAAGAGGGCAAGACCGAGCACTCTCTCAAGGGTCCCGTTTAATTAATTGAACCCTCACAGCCCTACACGGATTTAATTGGAGAATTTCCTGCCGCCTTTAATACGCCGAGGTGTTATAGTTCTGATTGTCAGAAGTTGGACCTCATCCGGCTCGAAGGACCATTTTACTTCGCGTGGTGAATGGTTAATTGCGTTCGGTAATTGGGGTTGGCAATTTTACAGGTTTTGCGGTTTTGGTGGAACTGTGATTATTTTCCTTCCCATTTTACATATTACATCGTACTGTGTAGTGAGATTGAAAACGATTAATAGTGATGTATTGACACCGAAACTTAATTTTATGCAATAATGTTATAATTAAAATAGTTATTCCGTAGAAACTGCAGAAGAAATTGGGAAAGCTTTGTCAAGATTTAAGAAAAGGTTTTAAGCTAAATGAAAGCTAAATAATAAAATAAAGAGACTGAAGATGTATAGAAAGGTAAAATTACTCGTAAATTTTAGATATTTTACATATTTTTGGATTTTTAATCAAAATGAAAAGTATTTTATGGTGCCTGCAGTCGGTAGATTGACGATGTAACGTCCCTTAAGACATCACTATCAATCACTTAATTCATTGAAGCATTCATCGAAGACCTCATAAAAATTTCAACCTCATAAAACACCAGGCAAAGAGTTCAATGCATTTGTTGTGAAAGCTTTAAGCAACGAAATGCACATTTTTATATAAACTCGCAAGTATTTAGAATATATTCCAGAGAATGCTATGAGCATTTGAATTTAAAACGAAGTCATGTCTTATCAAGTTCAGTTATATCGGCCCCGCAATGAGATCGCGTTTAGTAGTATGCAGTCGCTGCGGACGTGCTTTTAACTTGCTACTCCATTTTGTATCTCCGTTTAATGTGAAGTTTTGTTTGGCTTTGAATTTATTTTTACTGGTTTCAGTTATGCCGTTTCTATAACATTCACTTTGTTTGCAAATAGAACTAAAATAAATTATATTTTCTTGAAGCTTTCAGATTCTATTTTATGTTAGTCAGTACGTATTCCTTTAAGTTTACTTAGATTTCGAATATCAAATATTTTCAAAAGTTTAGTTTGATTTTTTTTAAATATTATAATCGTTTATTCCTCTGTTATACGACAAGTAACTTAATGAAACGCGGCGCAGATTTATTATGTTTCGCAACTTCGAACGATATAAATTTATATTTGAGCCGATTTCAAGGTTTAAAGACCATCTGAGGTTTAGCGTTGTAAAATATTGCGGAGATTTGTAAATTGTATAATCTGCACGTTGCTTCGGATGGTTTATTGGGCTAATATTGCTAGGGAATTTTGATACTGAGAATATTTTGGTCTAAAAATTTAAATGGATCCTGAATAGGGAAGTATATAAACAAGACGAGCAGCCTGGTGTATGTAGCCTACGACGAACTACCATGTTAGTTCGTCATATGTGACTTAGACCATAAAAATGGTGTTTAAATAATACATTTTTTTCATTTTGCCTACATTGGTAGAACTTGTACAGTTCGTCCACGTTTTAAAGATAAAAATACAAAAAAAAAAAAACAAAAGAACACGTGCAACAGGAGTCGCCGATGCGTTGCCGGCTTTAAATGCGAGCTCACAACAATACACAAACAATTTATCTATTAGTCCGCTCCTATATAGCAAGCAACGAGACATACCTAAGCCCTGACCCTACGAACCGTCTGTTTACGCAATGAAATCGCTCTTACATTTTGAAGGGGGTCTTAAAACATAATGGGACCCCGTCGGATTTTTTGCTACGGCTTCTTTATTGCAAGAAATATTCGGGGAAGCACTCGTTATAATGAAACCCGGCGTATTTATAAAACGTCCACTAAGCTCTGGAATATTTGAAGCCGCATCGCTTATACGAGTATTTTGCCAAGCGAGCGTATACTGATGTGTCGTAATGCTGATATCGGAATGAAAGTTTTACTAACGGACTCTATTCGATTTCTTGTAATGCAATGCAGACAGCGATAAGCCTAGTTCATATTGTAGTAGTAGTTATTGTTATAATACTATATTATAGTGTTTATATTGCAACAGGATATACATTAGTAATGTTTTAACTGACAAGAGTAATGTACCTATTCTAATATAACACAATCATGTAGGTACGCCATTGCAAAGCATAATAAAAAATTAATTCAATTATTTTATTAATGGTAAAGTATTTACTTACAATTATGAAAGTCAAATATAGTTATCAATCAGCATATCGGCTTTAGACGCCCTTTTGGCTAATGTAGGCCGAGAGAAAAAAGTAGAATCAAATATATAAGTAACAAATAATAATTATTAAATCTGTAGTAATGCTTCCACCTGATAGCGAGCACACGTCGTAGCTAAACATGAGCGTTATAATATTAATACCAAATATTCCATATTTCACAATAGTCGAACTAATTACAGCTCTATACATTATCTCACAAGAAACAACAAAGCACAATTTGATGCAGATTTTAGACGTTAAAATTCTCTGCGCACTAACTTCCACTCTGCGTCAGAACTGTTACCCGTCGTGATACGCTCACGTTAGCCGTCACTCTACCTACGTCATTGTGAGTGTCAGGAGTTTCGAGACCTCTCTTTACTTCTGGTTTTGGCTTTGATTGTTCTTATCCAACTTCAAAAATGGCCCAAGTTTTCAATTTATCCCTATTATTATTTTACACTAGCTTGTGCCCCTGATTTTGTCCGCGTGGATTTCATAAATTAATTAGAATCGGTTGCCTACGTCATACAAAGAAGACACCCTCCAAGTTTCAGGTCTCTACGATCAGCGGATGTAGCTGTCATATACAAAAATAATTTTTTAAATCGGTCCAGTAGATCCTAAGATGAGCGCGTTCAAACAAACAAACTCTTCAGCTTTATATTATATAGTATAGATAATAAAAATACGTTACTTAATAACTTTGTAATTGTTATATTATTAACTATATAAATAATTACGTTACGATGCCGTAAAAATGTGTTTTCGATAGTTTCCGAGTATGTTCTCATCAACGATGTGAGTTTAAACTGACGAGAATCTAAATAAAACCGAAACTAATTACAAAACCACCCACTCACTGTTACCCAACCACGTAATTCTAAGTATTCCAGTAGTTGTGCCCTAGAGACCACCTTCTCTCTAAAATTTTGACTTTATTAGGTTTAATCCAAGCTTTATTCCTTATTTAGACTAGGTCATAAGTCACGACCTTGCAAATAATTACTCGTAGCTCCCAACACGAAAGTAATTCTCATATTTCTACCTAATCATAATTCGAAACGTGATCTCCGGTGACGATATTTTCGTCACTTTTATCTTAGTTGGATCCCACATTAGATAATATGACCGTTATGTTATGTAATTGATTGGATGTACGCATCCATCGGTCCATGGGTAGTAGTGACCACTTGACATCAAAAGGCTTGCACGCATGTTTGCTATTCATAAACGATTAAAAATTTATTTGCCTTCTGTCGCTGTCATTTTTTAAATGTTCTTAGTAGTCTGTTATATACATAGCTTCAATCTACACTATTCAGCACTAGCTTCAATATACACAGAATGAAAGTTAAATTAGCATTATAATTTTCATCCTTACCATATCTTCGCTTCTCAACAGAACACGACAAATAAAAGAAGTTAGGTGTTAACAAAGTGTACCTATTATAAGCACAAAAACTACTGGTAATGAAGTCATGTCAACGCTGTCCCTTATCGTTAAGTACTCTGATTGCGTTAATTGTCACTTCACCTGCGTTACCTTGGAAAAGTCGAACAAAGATTTAAATTTTTCTTTTCTTTCATTTAACAACTTTCGAGTAAAAGTATAAACAGTAGTATAAAATTAAGAAATAAATACCTATAATTTTAAAACGCATTTGAAGATTTAATAAAATTCTGTGAACAGAAAGTTAAATAAGTATAAAATATACATAAAAATTTGAATGAACTGCCGACAAACTGGCACAGTTTGTCTATGGTACTATGTTTCGTAATCATGTACAACTCTATATAAATAAATAAATATATTAAAAACGTATTGAAAGATTGTAAACTTTCGGTTTAAAACCTAATCTAATTATTCCTTTTTTAAATTAAATGTCATCACAATAACAACTACCAACAATTCTAAATTCAAAAACAGACAGATTCTAAAAATATTATCGTTCCCTATTACCATTTCCATTTTTAAACTTAACTTTTTCTAAACATCCTCCCTTTGAACGCGAGAAAACAACTAATTCCACGCGGCACATATATTAAAGCAGACTTCATTAAGCATTGAACGGGCAATAACAGGCAGTATTACTCGCCCCTACTTTACGCTGTCCCTAATGGGGGTAATGAAGACGTACGACTCGCCCTTAAGTTCAGCGATAATGCGAATTAGTGCGTATTTGTTTGGAGTTGCCCGTTTTATCGCGCTCTGCTGTAAAAAAGAACTCGAGTTTGTATCTATACGTGTGTCCAAAGAACAACTAATTTTCTCAAGAGACGTTTAAAATATAAATACATTTGTTCTCAGGTAATCAATATTCCGAAAAGAAAGTCTGAAAGTAAATTATTAGAACCTTGTTGAACTTAATAAATCTCAAATAATAAACTTAAGAAAAAAGTCAGGTTAGGTCTTCTCGGTCAGTTAGTATTTCATTCCGGAATTTTGTGTTTAAATAAAATGTAAAAATCACCTAAGGTTTATTAAATATTTGGTATAGGTACGTAATTTCTAAACATATACAATTTTTTGCCCTGAATGACTGACTGCTGGATCAACGCAGAACCTAAACCGCTGATCGTAGGGACCTGAAACTTGGAGGGTGTGTTCTTTGTATAACGTAGGCTACCCCCAACGGCATGTAAAACGGGCCCAAAGCTTGTATGGGACAAAGTTTTAGAGCCTGATTCTAAAGTCGCGGGGATAACCTAGTACATTATATATAGATCAAACACTGTAGGGTCTACGTAGCTACGTAGATATGTAAAGATACTCTACGTAGCTACGATACCATGTAGAGATACTCTACGTAGAGAGGGCGCAGTATCGTGTCAACACAAAAAGAGAGACCTTTGCAAAAAGTCGTAGCATGTAACACTGAGTCCAGACTGACGCGGGTCCGACACGTCAGGGAGCATTATGTAGCTACAATATCCGTCTAAACAGATTTAGCAACATTTTTTGTCTCTTGACAAAGCTGACATGAATTGGTTTAAGTGAACCTCTGGTAGGACGATAGTTTTTGGATATGAATTGTTTCGTCATTAATGTCTGGCAGTTTTAAGACATATTTTAGCTTTTTTTTCACATGTTTATTTATTAAAAACTGCATTTATACAAAACTTCGAACTATTAGAAATATTTAAGTTAATTTTTCATTTAAGACTTGTTTCTTTTCCTTTATAATAATGAATATTTTGAAGAAGTTTGTAACGAATACAACGTAATTAAGTTTATTTTATGGCACACACTTAATACAGAGAAACAAATAAAATAATTTATATTCAGATATCAGATACCTGCCGCCGGTTCTAACGTAGCTGGCAAACTGACGGCTGACGTTAACATGTCGCGGCGACCGACAGCCTTCGTAACTCAGTTAACTTATAAACAACATTAAAATGTTTTTTCCGGAATACTGGTTGATATCTTCGAAATTTAATCGCTGAAATGTTTGTACGCGTTTAACTTCATATTTTTATATTTACTTATAAGTAATTTTAATTTTCTTAATTTAGGTTTGTTTGTTATATATTTAATAAAAATTAAATAGATAATTATATTAATAAACTTCAGAATGTACCAAATTGGTTTGTATGAAACGAAATTGAAAATATTAAGCGGAAAAATGATAATATATAAAAGTGCAATAGTGAGACAGAATTGACAGATTGCCGTTCTTATTTTGTTTTTACCATCAAAAACGGATGTACAAATTCGAGCACCAGTACGAAGCCGGCGCGTTGGTAACTAGTTGTAGTAGAGTTACATCTAATATAGTTACCGTACTCCTCCGAAACGGCTCGACCGATTTTTACCAAATTTTATATGTGTATTAGGCCTTTAGTAGGCCCGAGAATCGGCCAACATCTATTTTTCATACCGCTAAATATTAAGGGTGGTCCATCTCTTAGTTTTTTATGTCATATGCGGTACGAAGTTCGCGGGGTCAGCTCGTAATACGGTTAAAACTTTATTTATAAATTCCGAATAAAGTTATGTTATTAAGTATTTTAGCATTAAGTTTTTAGCATCGTAGCTATGATAGCTTAAAACAGAAAAAAGAGAAGTGGCGTTTTTGACACATACTCGTAGGTGCATGATGCATTTGGTGTTCAGACAACAGACCGCGTAAAATCATTGTAATAGGCAAAATATCTAACTCTAGATTTTGCTGATAAAGGGAAATATTTCAATCAATACACCGTATACCTTTTAAAACATCGTGTATTTCTAAAAGAAACGAACTTTACATGTTACACAAAAGTACCACGAGGATTTATTCTGGAATATCTTCAGAATTTAACATTTTCCAAACTGAATCTTAATACACCCGGAGGAATTCCGCAAAGTGCCTACTTCTCCTATAAGATATTCTCAACCTCCAAGTTTAAAACGTTCCACGAAGCTACGAAATAAGATTTGTCCTCAGTTCTGACAAGCCTTGAAGCCATATTTAAACAACATCACAGTAAATATAGTATACCTAACATAAAACAAGCGTATGACGTTTTAAAGTTTTATAAATTAACAAAAAATTTAAAAACATTTTTTCATTAAATTTTGAAAATTGGTAGTACGTGCGGGATTCGAACCTGATGTATTATACAATCCTTTTTACAACAAGTAAACAAAATTCGTCGCCCTACTGTTTATTTGTTCAATCTACCATATTTGCCGAAAATTACTTTTACTCACTGATACAGAAAGATGCGCGCTTTAATTTTACATCGATTAGTAAAACATTTAAAACATATTTTACTTTAAAAAAAGCCGAAAAACATGTTTTTAATTTTATGTGTACCGTGGCATCGTAACAATTTTTTCGAAAGAAAATACTTTCTCCAGTAAAATTTGATTCATGGTAGATTGAACAAATAAGCACTAAGACGACAAAATGTCACGCTCATCAAAGCCCAAATTACCAACAGGATACACTGAAAATCAGCGTTACAGGTTCACGGTAACAAGGCTTAGTGGTGTCCTTTTCACAAATAAGTTTCATTAATTATATCTAAGATGTTAAAATTTACTTTAGTTTTTTTTATTTATTTGCCACACACTTTTCTTTGTTTCTTTCTTTCTTTCCTTCCAAAGCGTATTTTCATCCGCGCCCCGCGAACCACTTTGCAAAGCGAACCCTCTGTAAGTGAATAAGTGAATTGAATTGAGAACGTGCGGCGCGGCGTGCGTTCCAGTTGCAGTGCGGCTGCATTGAGAACAGTTGGCCTAATTTGTACTGCAGTTGGAACGATGCGGGCTTGCACGAAACAAAAAGTGATATTCGCTTGCATGAGAAAGTGATATTCACGAGGATGAAAGACACCCTGCATATATTTTTCTTCGACCACAAACGATATTCCATAGCCCTATCACGACATTTTACAAATCCGTAATCGGGTAGTAACAGTTAAATTTTGTATGGGATTTTGAACAGCGCTCCGTGGGCGTGTCCGGAACTAAAAATTATGATAGAGCTATCGTTCTTGAACAGACTATCTAGTGTTTTCAATTCAAATGTAGCCAAATAATTGAATTCATTAAAATTAATTTGGATTTAGAACAAAAAAATGTGATGTTCATTGGTCTGAAAAAGTGATATTGGCCACGATTAAAGGCACCCGTATATGTATAATAAATTTCATTTTAGATATAGAGAAAATTTAAAAATTGAAAAAATTGAGAGAAAAAAGTAGCCTAACGTATGTTCTTTCTTCAACTCTAAGTATCTCTACTGTATATGAAATTTCATCACAATCGGTTCAGTGGCTAAGCCTTGATGACGTCACAGACAGACCGACAGAGTTACTTTCGCATTCATTATCATAATCATATTAGTAGTATAAATTTTGTTTATTAACCTAACAAAGGCCTATATCTATAAGAGCGTTTTTAAAGACTAACGCATGAATAGAATGACCCATACAATAAAAATAAAAAAGCAACGTCACTGAACACGATTACCATAGAAAAATTACATTTGTAACCCGTTTTTATAACCCGTTCACACCAATAACGTCCGTAACTCACCGGACGTTACAAGTATTTCAATTTAACGTGTAACTGAGTTGTTTGTTTCAATAGAAATTTTCACGTTTTATGGACGCACGGGACGAGCACTTAAAACAACAAATTCTATTAAAAACAAAGCGGGGATTTGTTGCACGTGCGCTACGCACGGATTTCGTCGCTACACATTTTATCTTGGATGTTTGAATGAAATGAAGTGAAAATAGGTTAGTTCATTTTTATAATATTAAATTTTTAAGTAGACTTTAGTTCACTACACCGCTAAATTTATGATTATGGTTTACATATCATGATTTTTTCCGCCGACTTTTGTCTTTAACATGTAGTTTATGGCATTATATCGTTTACTTTTATCCTTTTAATGACCTGATGATACACAAAACACAATTTCCAATTTATTTATTCACCTACGTGACTCTACACCAGCTTGTTTAACTTAAAACTTCGATTATATTCTCAAACTTTGCACTTAAACTTTCCTTCAAAATCAAGTAGCTACAGTCTAATCCTCAGCTTCCTTTAACACTTTTGGTCGGAGTTAATTGAAACAAGTTTGGAGTTTATTGAAGTAGGTACTTGGTAGTTAGGTACATATTTTCCTATTGTTACTTAAAACAGATTAATGTTTATTATAAACTCTCCCATAAGTGGCTAAAATGATGTAGAGTTATAAATTATTCTATGGCGTTATTTAATAAATATTCCGTACAACGCCATCTCGTTTAACACAATTAAATAAAATCAGCGCCATCTGTATTAACTATCGCAAAACTATGCACTTTGAGTAAATCACTAAATAAATTTACTTGTGTAAAAGTAGACGGCAATTATTGCGTTACATTTTCATCACACGTCAAAAATTAAGAAATATTATAATGATATAGATTTTTTTAATACACTTTCATCTGGTTACCTAAACGCGTCTAAATTAGTATAACTTTGAAAACAATATGTACCTATTTCAAAAATACTGATAACAGTCGTGGTATTATCGTGCACAACAAACTCTATTACATAAAATTTTCATAAAATATCCACCGAGACACGTTCAAAACTATTTCTCCGCAAGAGCGACGTAAACTCTCGCGGATCGGTCCTGGCGGTCCTCGCGTGTATTTGGAAGGGTTCCAATTTGTGCAAAACAATTTAGCTACCTTTTCTTTCGTTTTTACTTTGGAAACATTTTCACAGGCTCCCGGTTGGACGGCGCTAGTCTCTTGTTTTGGACTTTCTCGCTGCCTTCTCATCTGAAACCTCTGAAATTACTGTTGAAACTATTGAACTAAATTTGAAATTGAAAATATTGAAAATATTGAAATAAATTTTTTCAGGGTTTGGTATGTAAAGTCAAAATATCCCGCCTATATTAGAGACGAACTCGTTACCAGAACATATTATGTAAGCATATTACGTATTGCATATGTGCATATTATATATTGCAGTTTGTCCAACGTATATAAATATAAAGGCACTAAACTTATTTTATTTAAAAAAAGGCTAACCTAACCTAACCTAAGTTGTACCCTCTTTATCACTGCAACACGTCGATGACCTCAAATGGGAAAGAAGTCTTATTTGAGATCATACGTGGTGGCGTTCTCACGAGGACTGTTAGGTCACCTCAAATTCCTTATCTTGGTATTCATAAAATAGTAATATTATTTGATCTTAGACATAAGACAGTAAATCATAAAAAAATGTACATTAATCAGTGATTTCCTGCAGAGGATGCGCAATAATTTCATCCCGGATTTAATCCCTCTCTCGTAATTTCTTGAAACGGGATATTTACGGTAAATATCCCCTGTCTTTTCAATTTCGGTACAGGTGAGTGATGGATAAATGTTACCTGCTGAGGTCACCGTACACTGAGCAAACAAGCCAATAATGGGTAATTTTAAAAAAGACATTAATTTTTTTTACGAATTTGCCATAAAGTTTTCCATAATATGCCTAAAACGTTTAAATAAAAATTGATATTTGTAATTTAAAAGAACTTCGAGAACTTATTATAACTTGACGTCGCATAGTATATTAATGATTAAATAGGTCATTGTTTAATTGTTAATGCCATGAACTTTAATTAATTATGATTTGTGCACCTTCAACCATGATTTTTACAATCCTATTACGATTACGATTTACAAATTTTTCACAAACAGGCACTTTTTAAATTTTCAAACGTCATTAATTTTTATTAATGTTCGTTTGTGCACATTTAAATGCGCAATTTTACGATTTACCAATTTTCAACGAACACTTCATTTTAAAATTTTGCACCAGTATACGCATAGCTTAAGCAAAGATTTTTATGAGATTCGTTTCAAACGTAACGAGATGCCTGGCGAGCATAACAAAGAAATATTATTCCCTAATTGAAATTTTATTAAAACAGAAATTCGGTCGTGTGCGGATTTTCTTTGTTCGTCTATTTGTATTATGTGAAGTACAATTTGTATGAAGCCTTGTTTTGTTCTAGGTACATAATATAATTACTAGTCAGCCTTACAAAAGAACCTATTCAAAATGTAACCTAAATGGAATAGATAGAATTAGATAAGGTTACTTTTCGGAAAATAATGCTTTAATTTTGTAAATTTCTCAATTTTTTCAAGGTAACAAAAATAAAAAATACTGTCGCATTGAGAACCTCTTCCTCTTTATTCTACCTGTAAAGAAAGGCCTTTACGACTATATTTAGGTACTTAACATACTCGTAGATTGTCCTCTACTCGTACCAACGAATATATTATTATACCTAGGTACATACTTGCTACATACATTGGTAGTGACCAACATTCATTTCCACGAAGTATGGAGATTATATTAATTTCATTACTTACTCTTCGCTCGAAGCTTGCACAAATATCAAGCAGACGGTAGAGTTTGAACGTTAGTTCTGATGGGATTAGCTCTAAATGATTAAGCTTCGTCGGCAAGTATTCCGAGTACCGGACGACCGCCGCGCGTTTCTGCAACGGTTCTAGCTAAATGTCTCAAACTCGTCTGATGAGCTCTGACATATATTATTACTGAATTTAACAGTTCAAATTAATCCACATAATATCGTCGTTCGGAATTCAAAACTGCGAACGTGACATTTTGTTACAAAAAATACTTTTTTAATTCATTTTATTCTACACCTTAAAATACGCGATTCAATTTTTTAAAAGTTTATATAATCATAAATTATTACATTATTGCATTTTAGCAACAAATTAAAATTACAACAAATTAAAATTAATAGATCATAAAATTACATTATTTATATTTAATTTATCTTCTTTTATTTTTAACTTAATTATTTATTTCATTTAACGAAAAAAATGGGAAGGTTAAAAGTAGCAATAACGATTTTGTTAATCTCTTTTTAACTCTTGCATTTTTTTTAAATTTTGCAAAATTAATTTAGTCTATCTATTAAAATGATTGTCTGTTTTCCTTCTATCTATTTAATTTAACTAGCTAATCCAGCGAACTTTCGTTACTTAGTCATACAACAAACTAATTTCTAAATTAACTTTTAAGCGTAATTTGTCCCGAAGCTTCGTTGTAAAATGCGGTTAACACCAAAATCGAATTAAATGAAATGTGCGGTATTCATTCAAAAACACATTTACGAGCAAATCTTATTGAATCGAATTTTGCTCACATCGTACACAGGAAAAGAAATATATTTTACTCCCTATACATACGAGTATATGTATTGTATCGAATACACTCCACAGCCGAGCGGTATTGGCACGCCATTCAACGGCCTGAATTGAATGCGGCGCCGTTGACGCAAGCGATCGGCTTACAACTCTACATAGAGATGTAGTTGAAAATTCATGCCTAGATGCTTGACTTGCATTAAAGAAATATTTATCTTCGATTTTATAGCGATATTCTGCATTTAAAAGTTAGATTGCGGGAGATATTTCTGTTGCAATAGACTTCTGAAGCTTTTGTTAGGCAACTCAGTAAAACCAACATTTTATATTATTGTTGATATATTACATCACAACTATCACACGTCAAGAGAGAGTACTAATTATTGACATTCACATAATTTAAATTACATGCATTCAAAAAATCAATGCGTTCAGAAATACCTTTTACTTTGTAGATATACAATCTTTATTTATGTTTTGTTAGTCACTATCTCTCCTTACAACCGGAAAACCCCGTGTTATACATAGTTATAAATGCCTCACCAACAAAGGTCTATGTAATTTTATGGTTTACATCTTCTGCGGGTCATTTTTAGGCTCGGGTCCTAATGATAAGTACCGACCTGCTCAGTTGTTTGTAAGTGATATGGGAGTTTCAATCTGTTATTAATAACAATTCGGATCTATAAAATAACAGGTATCTGTTGCAAAACATTCAATACCTACACAGGTCGTCAATTTATTAA
>DWQK01001207.1:0-16452 GCA_018231225.1 Noctuana stator
GAACCATGAAGCTAATAAGTTAACACAACATTTACTGGTTCTTAGGCGGTACGAAGTTCGCCAGGTCAACTAGTACTCAAGTAGTTATCAAGCATTATGTTACGATTCTTAACGTGGGTGGAACCGCAGGGCACAGCTAGCTAGATATATAATACACAGATACAGCTACAAGTTCTACGTGGAGACGTACTTTTGACGGTAATTTTTTTTAAATTTTGATTGTCGATATTACACCACCAACAACAACACTAACAAATGAATTTGGCTTACAAACTAAATACCTTCTCATTTACTTACCGACTATGTACACTCTTGTAACAAAAGATGGCGTTATTGCAGTTTCCTGTTCACAAAATTACGTCACGACGTATCCACGTTAAAAACTACCGAATTTGCAATTTGAAAAGAAGAATTTTTGAATTTCGATTTAAAAAGAAGAGGAATAGGAAATCCCCTTCCTACAGAATATTCTCTCTGAAGCGAGGGGTCCAGAACTGCAGACGTATTTCCTCTTTCCTGCAATTTCCTTAATCCTCGTTTATGCACTTGTTGAATATTGAATGTCTTTGTTGTCTGCTATCTTGGAGAAACTAATTTTTATTATCAACTAGCGACCCGCCCCGGCTTCGCACGGGTGCAATGCTGATACTAAATAAACTGCAGAAAAACTGGGAACGTTTATACATATAAACCTTCCTCTTCAATCACTGTATCTATTAAAAAAAAACCACATCAAAATCCGTTGCGTAGTTTTAAAGATTTAAGATTTAAGTATACATGGGGATATAAGGACAGAGAAAGCGATTTTCTTTTATACTATGTAGTGAAGTGCAAGGATTTTCTCCGTGCTTATTGTTATATTTATAAGAATATTATCACCTTTCGTACAGCAGCAATTGATTCTTCTAGTTTTATTTGGTGATCAACTGAAATGTTGAAACTTGAAACAAGGATAATAAACTAGCTGTGGCCCATTGTTTCACCCGCGTCAGAAGTTGTAACGTAGGTAAAGCCTATAATCTTCCTCATGAATGTAGCTATCATACACAAAAAGAATTTTTCAAATCGGTTCAGTAGTTTCGGAGCCTCGAACAATCAAATCTTTCCTCTTTATAATATTAATATAGACAAGATACTCACAGAGGTTGTATATAAAAAACAAAATTACACCTCAGAAATGAGTCATACATAACTTGTCTTAAATTGTGGCGACAGAAGCATGTTAGCAACACTGGTCGCTCTCGCTGACCACTTGTAGATGTCCCGAGTGGGTCGCGTGCGAAACACAAAGAGAGCTACCAGTATTTAAATTCAAATTACTCGTCCTCTCCTCGCTACTAAGTGCCTCCTTCTCGTTGCCCCTTTGTAGTGTACGCGACGTTGTATAGTACATGTAGTAAATTGTATTATTTCACTACAGTTTGTAGAAGCTTTGCAGGAAATAATAGTGTTTTCAAAACTACAACCTTTTTATGAACTGAGTCTGAGTGCTCACATGCAAAAGTGTACTTTTTTTTTAATTTTATAAAGAGCGTGCCTACTCTTTACGTGTAAGTGCTAGTCCTTTTCTGAAGTTTTACTTTAGTGGTACTAGTATTAGTGTATGTTTGAGTAAAAGAACAATTTGACGTTACTTAGCTTCTTATGTTTTTAATTAGTTTATGCAAAATATTTTCATTATGGATACTGATTGCTTAAAAAGCTTTTTTCAATGTAACTAAAAACATTTGTTTCACACTTTTGTCGTTGAAATTAAATGAATACATATCTAATTTTATAAATAAATGCGTTGATAAAAATACAATTACTATAACATCATTTAAAATTCTATAACTGCGCTGTTTAAAAAATTCGTAAAAAGCTAACGAAAACTACAGATAGAATAAGTAACGATACAATTTTAATTTTTTTAATTCCGAACATGTAACTTTTGGAATTAGAACTTCATTTACGCTTAGATGCTAACCGAATTAAATATTTCCAGTTTCAGCCAGAATTCGTTTGAAAATGTCGATATACAGTCCGCCCCGTAATTGCTTCCGTAGAGCGCAATCCTTTGATGCGTTTACGGAAAAACAGACCCCCGGACACGAGTTTCCTTTTTGCTGAACAGAATTTTGGTTTTGTGGTCGGATTTCACAGCAGCCGGCGCGATCCTCTTATCTGACGGAAACCATTTTGCACACATTTTAAGGTTTATTTTTGCGGTTTTTCTCTTTTTGTTCGTGATTTATTTTTTTGAATGAAAAAAGTAGCGACCGGTCACTGCAGATTCACATACATCAAATATGATTAGAATACTTTTTATAAGTATGTTTTTTATAAATACGTTGAATGCATTTCTATTAGCGCGCGGTAATAATACTGACAACTGGACGACTTTGAAGACCCGTGTGGCGTAGTGGTTACCACGCCAGTCCACCATTCGAAGAGTCCCGGGTTCGATCTCCGGCGGGAAAGAAAATTGAATGATGAATTTAGATTTCTGTTCCCGGTCTGGGTGTTTGTGTATTTGTCTTTGTATGTGTCCATGGCACCCACGACACAGGTAATCCTAATGTTGGGCTGTGAAGCGTTATTATTATTAAAGTATTTTATTTTGATCTATTTGAAGCACCTCTGTTGTAAAGGTAAATTTTTCGGCACCTTTTTTCAGAAGGTAATAAATATCAAAACATGCTAGCGATGCGTAAAAACTCTTTTCACGCGTATTGCTCAAACATCGCGCGATAATTCCCGTTAATTAGACTCACTTACTATTTTATGCTCAAACGTTCATTGTACTCTTACGCAGGGTTGCCGCTTCATATAAAACATAATTATTAAGTTTCTTTTCTATAATTCCGATCCGCAAAACATCGATAAAATGTTCTGTTTATTTTGTTGTATTTTTCCTAATTAATTCGAGTAACATTTAAAACTTGTACATATAATGTATACCGTTCAAAGATAAGGCGGTAATATACCTACTTTAAAAATATACTGTAACGCGTAATCTATTTCGAGCATACATAGTCTTCTAAGAAAAAAAATCATTGACTCCAAAAGGAACCGATGATTTCAATTTTAAAAAATTACTTAAGCACTTTATTTATTACCCAAAACTTTTTAATACAAACTTGTTTGTAAAGTAGCAATGCCGCTTCATATTCCTACGTACTTGACTTTCAATACTTCTTCACACTTAAAGATCCCCACGTCGCGATGGTTACCACAATGAACAAGGAAACTTAAGCACATGCTCAGGTAGTAATAGTAAGGGTAGGAACTTCCCCATTTTTAAATAATAATAACCACAAACAGGATATCCGGTAACAGGGGTTACTGGACGAGACGACATTCGCAAATACCATAACGACGTCATAGACATCGTACGTGTTTGAAGTTCCAAGTAACAACTATACTTAGTTGTTGATAAAACGGGTATTGCTTTAAAACACTTTCTTACGACTTTTTAACCCATTCTATACCTTACGTAATACTTGTCAATTAGTACCAAGTAGGTACAATAAAGTCTATAGAAACCCGAGCAAGATACAGTTAAATATGGTACGGTAGTGACAACCCACGTCTGACTAGTAAGTTATAGTCGGATGACTCTTGTAGACATCTTTACTCGTAGAGCCATCGGCTGCATTAACGATAGCACGCGTTGGTTGTGAATTGTGAAGTGGTCTTGCGCGAATATCTAAATCTTCGACTGAGTTATTAGCAGACGTGTGTGCGCTCTATGTGGAATATTGGCGTGGTTTATAATTACATAATTATCAAGTGACAACCCCCGTTTGAAGAGTGAGTGTGGGTGTTGAAGTGACATCTTCAGAAACCGCGACGACAGCGGTCGTTGCGCGCGCGCCCATGTGTCTTCGGTTGTGCAGAGTTGCGTTCTCGCAAATGAAGTTTTACCTGTTCTCCGTCGGCATACAGAGACTAGGCGAGTGTCTTGAGTGTATATTGTTGCGTCTGTGCCTTAGTTTTAGAGTTGTCTGTCGTATTTCAGGTATATCTACATTTTTTTTTAAATTAAATTCTAATTTATTCATTTAAACGTTTAGCAAATTGTCTTGACTTTTAGAAGGTGTAAGAAGTGGTTTTGCTCCTTTTAAAACCTGGGTTCATTCTTTTGCTTACAATAAGTAAGTTAAATCTATTTTAAATTGTTTGTTGAAATGAACTATTTCCACTTCAAAGGTATTAAAGTTTGGACTTTAAATGGTTGCCTGATTTTTTTTTATTAAAACATCAGCATTATCTACCGATGTCTACATTTTGCAGCATATTGTAATTTATATACAGGTTCGAGAGTGTTCCATCATTTTATAAATCAGGTCAACTTGGATCACATTACTTGATGCATCCCACTTTTAATGTGCATGGAAGAATAAAGAATATTATAGTAATAAGTACATCCTTCCCGACTGATCTCAATGTGGAACAATGGCCTGAATTGTAGGCACAGTATCGTTTACATGGTACTGGAAACCGGTCGGTTTACATCTATATATCATACTAGGTAGGTGTTTAGACGAATGAGGAATATATTGGAAGCAGCAGATAACAAAAAACAAGTCGTATTGGTTAATATATGTGACATAAAATGTAGATAATTCTTCGTTTACCTAATTCGAACGTAATCAAAAATGACAAACACTAATTAGGTAGCTACAATTCACTTAACCGTTATGTTAATTGTAAGAAATTGAGAACATAATTATTATGTACCGTACTGGTCATATCACTAAACAGGACTTGATATTGGAAATGTTAATATAACCATTAAACTTATAGACAACACTTATCTTTGGTGCCACATGCATATAAATAGGTATTTAATCATTTATACCTTTTCTAGAATAATTATTCTAGAAAAGTGAGTAGGTAAACATATTTGGCTTTTTGAAGGTGAGAAAAAAAAATTATTTTAGGACTGTCAGTTCTCTTTTTAATGTACACTCGTATTTTATCTAAACTTCCGGATTGTTGGTAACTTCTTAGATGTTTGTAATCTTGATTTTGAAAGTATCTAATTTAGTTGTTTAACCCTCAAGTACTTTAATTTTAGGGCAAATATAGCCGGAGCTATTATTATTGCTGTCATACTCCTTTGCACACTCAGCCTACGCCGTAAGCACTTACAACTACTGATTTTTAGTATGGAATGTAACATGATTGAGCAGTTTGGTAGGCGGTATTACTCCAACCGCAAACAATGTTGACAATTTAATGAATAACGATATCAACTTAAAATAAAGTAAACGTAACAAGAGTATCCAAGAGTATAATCGTCAAAGTTATTCTTGATATAAGAAACGGACCTAGGGGGCCGAAAGCCAGGTGCGACGAATTCATACGAAAAAGGTTGGCCAGACTGACGCCAAACTTAGATAACGGACTTTTTGGTAAACACGCCCATGAAATGTGATATTATTATTAGAGGCCTTGATATTGCGAGATACGTCTTGATAGAAACATTTTTTGTCAGTACAAAGTTGAACCGACAGAGTCCATAAGGAGTTGTTCGATCCAAATATTTAAAAAAGGAATTAGAAATGCCAATTACATTATTAATTCTTATTATTACTATTGGAATTATTTTAGCGATGTTCATATGAGGTGTAGGTAGGTCCCGAAGATTACCATTATTGAGTCACTCTTATTTATAGGCGCTCTAGTCTAAGTCTACTCAATTACACCTAAGATAAGATCTAGTTGACTTTAGACTCAACTTTACAGACAGACTTTAGACTTAGGTCTAGATTTTTCAAATCTGAAGCCCTGTAAATTCTTTAAGGCGTTTAAAATCTATAAAGTCAGTTTTTAAACGCGTTTTAAGTTGATATCACATTATTTTATTTTATTTTATTTATTTATCAAGATCATTGCACTGATTACACTGCACTCGTTACGTAAAATGTATTGTTTACATTAGCTTTATTAGGAGAGAAACTTACGAGTAGTTACGCTTCAGCAGTGTATGCAACAAATACACGAGCGATTACACGATCCATTACACTCCCCCTTTGTCCTCTGTTAACTCCAAAACTGTTAAGTAACGTTACGTTACGTCGGGTAAGTTTAGATACTGTTTTCCATTTTTTTATATTTGCTTCTACCTGACTACACCACAAGGAGGGTTATTTTTTCGCATAGATTTAAATGAAATCTATGGTTTTTGGAGTGTAGGTATATTTGGTAGGTGGTGTAGGCTTATTGTAGCTTGAGTGATGTCGTTAGATTTGTTGACAGTGACACTGGGTCAATAAAAATTATAGAAATTATTTTAGTTCTTCTAAGAAAATAAAAAAAGAAACAGTTTACAGCTAGCAAACAAACAAGCAACGCGTAGTCGTAACAAAAGTTATTCAATCTTTTTATGGCAAGAGCATGGTGTGATTACAAAAGCAATATTTTTTAATAGATGAAATAACGATAGAGTCAAAAACGAGGCAGCAAGAAAATACCTACTTTTAAAAGTTCCTACTCCAAACTAAAAATACAGAAAGTAGCAATAAGTTTCTTAGAGCTGTTATAATTGCGGCGTTTATCTGCGCGATATTTCACTTCACCGTTGTTGCTCGGTGAAAACCGCAAGTCGACTTTAAATTCTTTGCGAGAATTGCGAGCATTGAAAAAAGTTTACGTCGGAATTATGTAAAACTAAGCGGTCTGTTCTAAATCGCTGACGTCAGACATCTAGAGATACCCGGTCATCTTCTGACTCTGCAATATGTTATCTAGTTTGAGTAAGTAAGTAGGTTACATGATTTTTCCCAGATGCTGAGATTTATGCACGTAAATACGTTTTCGAAAAAAAAAGAAAATGGGCGGAAGATAGATAAGACATGAAGTTGCATTAAGCGTAAATAGCGTATATATAACATTTGTGAAATTGATATTAGGTATGTGCGTATTTTAAACACTATTGTCTGTTGTTCGTCGAAGGTAAACATCGTCACGATAAATGCCGGAGTGTTTGCAATATTTTACCTAACCTATTGTTCACTAACGTGAAAAAGAAGACTCGTGCCAGCTACGAAAGAAATAGGCAGTGAAGTTCCCTACAACTATTTGGTTGGATATATGATTTTTAAGGCCTTATGACGTTAGGACCATCTGCAACTCAATTTCGAACAAAGCATAACGATGTGTCACATATTGTTTCTTTTCAATCAATCATTATGTGTAAAGTTGCCACGCTTGTTTCCGTATTACTCGTAAAGGAGTGTAGGACAATTTCCTGTTATCTTTTCTTTCTCAGTCTTCTTTCAACATGATGGTGATATTTTCACTATTTCACACCTTTAACATCAACAACATAAATCAAGAGAAAGCGCTCTACCCTGACCGTGTCGAATAAAATCGAAGCGATATAAATTATAGCAAAAACAGAGACATTTGTCATCCCAAGTTTGTTTCTAAAGGCGTCGGTCCAAATAGAATTTATTTTCTATCTTTGTGCTTAATGATGTGTGAAAACTGCAGAGTTATGTTAATGTTGCTATAAAATACCGTGAAATACGGTTTGTTTCTATATCCATTCAAAAATAAGTATTTCTTTTATTTCTTTTTTGAAGGTTCATACTAAAGAAGACAAATACGTATAGGTACATTTAGGAACGTACCGTTAGAATCTTAGGAGTCTCTAGAATTACTGGTAGGGTATCCGCCCAAGTGTCCTCCATGCATGAAACAAAAAAATAAATGATTATTATGACTTTAACTGATGTAGGTAGTTTTCCAATTTAATTGTACCAGTTCAAGTATTGATTTAGAGCGCCCTGCAACGCTTATCATACCCAAATAGGATGTTCTACGGGTTTAATATAAATAAAATAATATAACGTTGCTATACAAAACAAATATAGTTTATACATAGGTACATATTTGTAACTATGTAAAGCAGTTGCTTCCTAGCACAGAGCAAACAAACCTAATTAGTAAGTTACGCGATAAACTCCATTCGTACTACAAAAATAATTTTGTTTATGGATCTCTTTGTCACACTTTGTACCTTTTATGGCTACACTTTCTTGTAGATATACTTGTGGACAAATCGTTTCTAAAATATTTCTTGATAATTTGGCTGTTCAATCCATTAGTCTATATTTCGTATTTATATAAGCTAAAGTAATCTATATAACGTTGAAGTACAAAACAAAACACAATCAATTTAGTTTTTGAATTTTAATTCCAAAACTATACTCGTATATGTAGTATTTTTTTCCTCTGTTTCTATTTCCTTCATTTTCCGGTATTCATCTATCGCAAATCGCAATATATTATCTAACTAAACTTTATACTTGCTTTTTATTTATTTTTTGGCTGCTGTCTATTTGATCTCACTTCTGAGCCTTTTTTTTAATTTGTATTCAATCTGGTGTTATTCTAGTAACACTTGTACTGTTATGAATCTTCCCTTACAAATAATTGTCTTGTAGAAGGCGGAAGGTATGGCACTATGATTTTCTGAATATAGACTGGCTTTCATCTGCCCAAATGACCATCCCATTCGAACAAAAAGAAAATGTTTCATCTGTCCGTGTTTCGCTTCATTCGTCTCGCATTGCTGCGAGTACGGTTCAATGCAGAAATACTCGTAGCAGATCAAAGAAAAGTACCGAAGTACTCGTATGTGGAAACAATTACTCATATCTACATAGATGTCACATGAATGCCACTATATTAACGCTGTTACTCATGTAAATCGTGTATATTGATTTAAGCTATCTTACCTATTGTTTGCTACTTAGCATGTGTCGCTGGTAATGCGACAACCACATCTTTATCAGGGAATATTATTATATAATGAATCGCTAGTATAGAAAAAACGTATTGATGAAAATTCTATAGGTAGCTGTTACTTGATAAAATATTGATTAGGTACACATTTAGCTGTTGGATTAAGGCAGTTTTTTTTAGAAGAAGTATCAAAAAAGTTACTTTACTGTGCTCTACACTACAGACATAGGCGTTAAGTGTTCTGTGACAACAGATGTGGTAGTCTATGTTGACATTTTTCAGTATTTCTGTTACATCCCTAATATCGTTTTGTGTCATTTGTGTTCCACCCGCTATAAAAATGCTCTAAAGTATTGAAAAAACATGTATTTGATAGGCAGATAGGTCCATGAATTTCGTGTCAGCTACTGGGTGGTACACTTCCGTTAACTTTAATTTACTATACACCTACTTGTTCAACTAGAATGGAGTTTCGTTTCGCTTACTATTTTACCAAGTCACTTTTCTCGGAACAAAGTCAACTTTGCAAAGAGTTTACGAATTTGTAATTAGCTGTCTTTATTGTAAAGTATTTATGGTAAGTAACTAAATGATGAGTCGTTCGTTAGTTTTCATAAAATGATCTTAAATATTCATATAAAACTGGTGTCAAGGATTTTTTTTAAAGTTAAAAACTTAAAAAAAATTAGTGAACTTTAGGTTCATCTTCTCTTCCCGCAAACGTTTAAGTGCAAATCCCAAAATCAATTAATACTAAAACTATAAATTGAAATAAGTTATCAAAAACATTTAATATAATCTACATTTACATTACTTACATTTATTATGTAATACTAACTTATTAAACTAAATTTCTTGGCAAGTATGTATGCACGACGGCAGTAATACTGGGTTACGAGCTGTTAGTCACAACCAAACGTACCTTAAAAACCCTTGTGCTATATGCGGTATCAGTAAGCACCCATAAGAGTCTTACAAACAACTCAACGTCTCATAAGAAGTTACCTACGGCTTTTTACTGAAACGTGTACTGTAAGCCTTCACAGGTGTTTTAGTCATATATTCATATTCCAATTTATTTAAACTTAAGTCAAAGGCAACCGAGTGTTTAGAAAGTGATGTGTTTCACGTGGTAACTGATAGACGCCAATTTCCAACCTCAAGTAAAATATGTCTACTACCTATTTGAGGTTGTAACCTGTCTCCAAAATCTTGGACCCAAAGCAAGGACCTTGAATATTGGAATTCAAATATTTTTAGGAAACTGGTAAATCATATTGATATACCGTTGTGTAGTTGTTTTACTGGTAGATAGACGGTATATACTCGTATTTACAAAAGCTAGACTGAACTTCATTCCTAATATTTAGTAATGCCAGCACAGCATGCCAAAGAAAATAAATATACTTACAAACACTTAAAACCATAACCGTAAGGTAGTTATTTGTTAAACTATATTTAGTAATTAACATTTTTTAAAAGCATAAAAAGGTAGCCATGATTAATAAAAACATATCCCCGATAAATTTTTGGCACGTAATTTTACGTAAATATTTTCTATCACACTTAATGCAATTCAAACAGGTGAAAATGCAATTAACAATTAACATCACTGAAATCGAATGTATCAAGCATTATTGGATTCAATTTAATACTGTTTACTGAATTGTAAAGTAGGGCAGGTGGCAGGGACTGATCGTTGACTGTTTTTGTTATGCAAATAGAACACTCCCAAGTACGTATAATTTCAAATCACTCCGCAATCCGAATCTTAAAGGATCATATAGTATTTATGTAGGTACAAAATCGTATAATATTCATGATTCGTTCAAAAGGTTGTCTGTTCTCTGACTGTTTGAATTGCTCGCCTGGCGAACCTTTCCAAGCAAAACTCTTTTTATATTGCCGTCGTATTCTTCGGCCCTTATTCTTAACAACCTCATGACAGTTGAACATCTTACACTTAGCTACATGTAAATGAAGATAGTTACGTATTTATAAAGTTACATCCAAAAGAAAGTTGTAAATATGGCAAATGTTATTGGCTCTAATTTTAGATTGAAATAACACTCACAATATCATGTATCCTAGAGTTTAAATTGTCTAATCATCCGACGCTTTCATTTACGAATATGCTAAAAATTTTATAAAACGAATGAATAAATTACTGAAAGAGCGAAGGGCCATCCGCGCCAGCCGTCGGCGGCAGGCCTGCGAACTGTCATCGACACTTTTAATTGCTTTTCGATGTGTTTCACGTGGTAACTGGAAGTTAGGGTGTCCACACTGGCCGTACTAAAAACGGACGCTCGAATCGGGAGACCGATTTTATTGCAATTAATTATTGTATGAAAGACTTTTTCGCATGGAATTATGGGATTGCTTATTTACATACTGCTTGATACGTCGAGTATGATCAAAGCTATATCTGTATTAAGATTGAGATGTAGATATTGTTTATAAACAGCGCCGCTGAATTGTGTACCTAAGCAATTTAGCACGCAATGGTCTGTAGTTTTTGACGCCTTAAAATACCTCCTCGTATATTAGGATAAGTGGAACTTTTTTAAACATTTATTAGTAATCAGGGAAATCGCTTGCGATCCTTACTACCCACAAGGCTATGGAAACACTAGCAAGCAGAAAGTTATGGTGTAAATATGTAGTCACATTAAAATATTGTTTCTCACGTTTATACGATCGCAAAATTACATTTTAAGCATCCTGTTACTCATCCAATGAAATCATCACTTAATACCGTATAAATCTGCATTATTAAAATTGGTTTCACGTTGTTCTTTGTGTTGATTTCAAATTAATGTTATTTTAGATTTGTCCAATGTTTTTATTATAACCATAAAAGCGCGGTGAAGTGCATAATGCGTTTGTATAGAGATTGTTCTTTGAGAAACGTTTAGAGGCAATATAAATTCTCTACTTTAGTAATCTGTTTTAGGTTTTCTAAATAGTATTTACGGGATCTAAATATCGATTGTTGGCCGCAGTTGCTTGCACTATTTTCACACACTGCACTAAATAGTAGCACGTAGATGTCGTAATACTTCTATATAAATATCGTAAAGAAAAGAAACCTTATATAATATGGATATAGACTTTTCCCCCAATTTCTTTTTGTCTCACATCGTACAAACAAGACATACCGTCATAATATTTCATCGTAACGAAATGAATTCGAACCGACATATCCGAGACAAATTGATTGATGTCTCACTTATCAATGTGGCGGATTTTTTTACTATCTACGTATATTTACTAAAAGAAATTACTTATAAAAACACTCAGAATATAATATATTAATATAAACAATAAAATTATTGAAAGATAAGAAGATATTTATATAAGTAAGTCTATTAGTCTAGACTAGTCAAGAGTCTTCTTGTAAGTATAATATTATTATACCTACTTAAGTCCATAAAAATTTGTAAAGTACAGTAAAAATAAGTGTCTAATTGTATCATTAAATTAATGCATTATGAAAACAATATGACTGAGGTAACGCCTTATTACCATTATTACGTATATATAAACAAGCTAACGGGTCATACCTAGGTATTCAAGAAGTTGTGGCGCACCACATGGCATGCAATTATGCAGCCACACGGCTCGCGGAGTTACCGACACATGAAGTGAATATAGCTGTTGAAGCGGGAGTGCCGAAAGTTTCTAGTTTAGAAAAGCAGTAAAGTGCTACAAACAATATTAGGGGATACCTACATTGATACTAGTTTTGCGTTCATGAATAGATGAAGGCAAATGGAACTGCGCACATCCGGCATTCGATTGTCATATTGTTGTTGGACATGAATAGCAGCCCGTCAATCCCTGACCCCGTGTCTGAGACGAATCTACGACTACGTTAGATTAATGGTAAATAACACATACATTTCCAATTCCATTACCAAAACATGTACTTACTGAAAGAATATCCACAATGCATCTTGAATTTAGAACTGAAGGTGTAAAAATTGAAATATAGTAATCTTTCACTATTGTAACAATATTGCGATTCTGGCCAATAACACCTGGGTGTTCCAGCACGTTCAGAAAACGAGTCTGGAATATACGATTAGGCCTCACCTTCTCATTTGTTCTCTGTGCGTTGCGAATTCCGTAGGCGCTGATTAATGATAATGAAACACGCGAATTGCCTTTTTGTAGCCGACCACGAAGATCTGATAAAACAACCATTTGAATTCAGAAGTTAAATCGCTGTAATTTGCTTGAGCTTGAAACAGAAATAAATGGATGCGGCGAAGAGAATTTATTTTTAAATAATAAATTACGATATTACTGTGAAGGATTATATTGGAGAAGAAATTATCTTATGTTTTATGTTATTCTTTTTTCACGTCGCATTTTTAACTGCAAGAAAATAATAGGGTCTCACACAAATATAGACAGATAGGTACACGTTATAACCTCTTTTCGCTTCGAAGGATTGAAAACTAAATCTACATGAAATACCAAAGTTAAAGCTTACTTACTCATAAACGCGAAAGTAAATCCTAAAGGGAATAACGATGAAACAAAACGTATAAAAGTAAAAGTAGGAAAGCGTCGGAAAGTCAACTCGTTATGCAGGCGCCAAGTGCCCTCGACAGCTTCGGCACACGTTAAATGAAATTTAATTTGGGAAGCGTTCAGTTAGATTGCAAGCAGCTTTCACTTACAAAACGAACTTTCAATTTCAAATGTTTTAATTTAATTTTAATAATTCGCTTTTTACTTAATGATAGGTAATTTATCGGGCTTATTAACAATGACAAGTACTGACGTTCAGTTTCTTAAAATTATATTCAGAGTACGCATGTAAATAAGCTTAATAATATGTTGTTACTCCGATCGTTAAACCAGTTAAACCGTGTGATTAAACTACACATCATGAATCTATCGTCACTACACAGTTAAATTTACGGAATAGAGAGAAGGAGGACAGGAAATGGTTCTTTTTTAGTATGCGAACAAACGTGGCAATTTACACATTATTTGGTTTGGTTTTAGGATTGCTTGACGGCGCATGTGGTGTAGTTATTGCAATGCCGGTCCGCTTTGGATAGTGCTGGCAGAAGTTTAAATGATGAATTTAAAGTTCTCGGTCTCGGGGTTTGCGTAATTGTCTTTGTGTTTGACAATGGCTCTCACCACACAGGGAATGGGGATAAAAGTGTAAAGCGTTATTTGTTAGTTAATTATGTTATTGGTCGAAAAGAAACGATATCTGACATTTATTCACTAGCATCGTATACGAGGCCTTACACGAGCCACACGTCGATAGCTGTAGGGCACGTCCCTCTACTTGTTCTATTTAACACAGAGTTCCAGTGATTTTTACCGTTTAATGCCCATGTAACATCCGTTTGATTTATTGGTCGTTGCAAGGGTTTCTTTTTACGGATTTCCCAAGAGGGACATAACCCAATTAGGCCATTTCTGGCTTGGTATCTTGTCTTTGTGTTAAAAGTTATGTAAAACTTAGCAATTTTATTATTTGGAATTTGGCTTAGCAATTTAATCATTAGGCTTAACAATTTTATCATTTGGAATTTGTGTTAAGAAAGGCGGCAGTGGTGCCTAACTGCGTGGGCGAACTATAAAAATAAGAACATTATAAACTTAACCTGTGTAAAATACTTTCTTCCCAGATATTAATATTATAAAATCGGTTAACAAGAAATTCCTTTTGTCCGAATAACGAGTAAATAATTTCTCAGGCATATTCTTTTATCCTAAAACTGACCCTATAAATGCTTGAAGCTTTTATTTGTAGCTGTACTGTGGCGCCTGCATTGCCGTGTTCCAATTTCCCGTATAATTGTTCAGCATCACAGACATTCCATTGAAGCTCGCATATTTCACCTCTGCCAGCAGTCCGGCACTGCACAGATCTATAACTGCTATCCTCGTCTCAGCTTGACAAGATTAGTTAAGTAGATACAGTTTGAAATTTGAAACTAGAAGCGATGTAAGCAATTAGATTTTTTCTTTTAATTTTGTTTGTATTATATGGTAGGTAATCTAACAGCGCTATTTTATTCTTAACCAACTTCAAAAATAGAGGAGAATAGGAGGATTTTATATGTTTAAAAATTTAAAATACTTTATACTCAATGCAGACTGACACGGTGGGAGGGGAGGGGATGTTATTTTTTGAAGCGGTCTTATTAATTACCGTCATAAATGTCGTAGTTAATACTTGAGAGTTTTTATATCCATAATACGTAGAAGGAAAACCGCCTTTTGTTTATGTTTCCATTCTTTTCTTTCTTTGTTTATTTTTTTAATAATTTTGTATACCCTACCTACTATTTGATGTGCACAATAAAGTTAATTGTATTGTACTGTAACTTACTATCCACTAAGGCTAATTATAGCAATTACGAGTAACACTTATTTGTTTTTAAATTTACAGAAGCGGAATGCGACGGGTGCGGAAGCGAAAATGACGAAGGGCGGAGTGTTGGAGAACTTCTGCTGCCGCAGTACGCGCTGGCCACAGGCGGGCTGGCGCGCGACCACCGCCCGCTCATCACCTTCCCGGACAACAATAACTTCCACACTCTCTCCGCTTCCGAGTACCGCCGACTGCTACTCTACCTCACTTCTGTGCCCTCGTGAGTATTGACAACATTGCACAGAACTCCTAGACTTGTCTATGGACTAAATTCTCTGCTGCGTTCATGCGCTATGTGGTCACTGATTCCGATTTCTCTGTTAAATTACTTTTCTTTAAGTGTGGTATGGTATCTATTACGGTATATGGTATGGTAGTATAACTTAAATTAAAAAGAAACCATCTCACTTTGATGGGATTTAATTGGATTTCCTCTTCATTGAATGGATTAACGTGCGCACAAAGATAGCGAAGTTTCCCTCTGAATTCGATACTTACCTTATAATATATAGGAGTTCGGAAAAATGTGTACCTACCTGTCTTGGTAATATTTCTTAATAATATGACTTAAATAATAATAACACATAAATCACAATTCACATCGGTAAAAGAAATCCAGGTCACAAAATTCACGAAAGGCTAAAGAACCCATTTATTAACGCTTCCGTTTTACCTTCGCAGACTTACAGGCTTGCTAATGCTGGCAAATCATGATTTATCTTTCTTTCAGTGTTTACTTACGTAATTCCTTTCTTCTTGTTTACCTTATCTTAAGTCTCAATGAAATTTCTAAACAATCGTACAACTAAGTCGTCATTTGACACCATGGATGCATCCAAATTCAAATAGGTTACTTCTTGAAGACAAAGTTCCCCACAACTGCTCAGGCGAAGTCTACAAGTTCTACCCTTAACTATTATGATAGGACAAGTACAAATCAAACAACCATGACTGGTGGGCATGTTAGTTAAGATCTGTTGATGCTATGCTAAACGCAGCAATTACGATCTCTTTCTGTTTTTGCAGTCGTCGAAGAAAACTCCTTATTTTTACCATATTTCGCATGGGTGTGTGGAACATATCCACGATCCGGCTCGAAGGATCACTTTGTAATGGACGCGGGGTCGGTTTTAATGAAAACAAGATAAATAAGATAGAAATTCGGTTGCAACCAGCAACCAGCTACGAAATGTAAGATGACTCTACGAATAATTAATAATAATGATGACGATGCAGATATTATGCGTCGTATCAGCGCCATGTTGTATACCTACCATTGCGCATTGCCAGCTTGATTACCT
>DWQK01001208.1:0-16448 GCA_018231225.1 Noctuana stator
TTTCATGAGAATCGGTCGAGCCGTTTCGGAGGAGTTCAAGTTCGAACACCGTGACACGAGAATTTTATATATTAGAATTATTAGATAATATATATATTTTTATCATTTATGAATTATTGTACCTATATCATAGTATTATTTATTTGCGTTTATTATTATAATAGTTTTGAAACGACTTAGGTATACATACCTATTTAGTTTATAATAAATATCTGGTAGGTGGTGATAATACTAGTATACCTACCGTATACTATTAACACAGCTATGTAGCCTGTGATTGATAAGTTAATTGTAAATTGCAATAGATATTTTTTTATACTGTGTGTCAGTCAAGTAGGTACCTATAATAAGTACAAAATTATTATCCCTCTTATTTTTAAGTTTATTAGTATACCTACATAAACTGTGTGTGTTTAATAATTAAAGATTGCAAATAAAGTAAGTAAAAAGAATTAATCAAAATAAGATTGCGGAACAACGGATTTAAAACTGTTTACTCTCTTTCAGTACTACAACCTCTTGCTGCAAATGTTTCTTTCTGAATCGCGTTTAAAGAACTTATACAACTTTCTGCAAGACGACATCAGTATAGACGGGTCCTACCTGAACTACATCCAGAGGGATGAGGTTCGCCGCGCACTGCACGTCGGAAACGTTAACTTCACGTCAATAGGAGTTGTTTACAGAAAACTGGTGCCAGATTTTATGGGCAGCGCAAAGCAAATGCTTGAAGAACTCTTGGAGAACTATAGAGTGATGCTTTATAAGTGAGTATGAATTTTGGTAATGATAATAAATAAAATGCGTGTTTTTTTATATTACTATAGTTCTATGCGATAGTATCATTGATTTGATACCCAATGATTGTAAAAAAAAATACAAATTATTGTTCTCATTGTGCTTTCTAATTGTGCTTTTGCAGTGGACACTTGGACATCATAGTAGCATATCATCCTTCAGTGAATACGTACGAGGCGCTCGCTTTCTCTGGATCGTCAGAATACCAGAGAACAAAACGGAAGCCTTGGTACCACAACGGAAATCTTGCAGGGTAAGTAGTTAAGTACCTACCTCCTAGTACCTATATTGCTTTAAACTTACGTTTTTTTTATAAACGTTACTATGGTGACTGTCGTGACAGGCTGGAAAGCGCGCATATCCTCGCTGATAGCCTAAATCGTAACAGATGCAACTTCAAGCACGCTCGGTAGGTACTCAGTTGGCTGACCACAAGTGTCACATTTTCATGCTCGCTTAGGTGCTCCGGATTACACGTTAAGTAGTAGGTCCCGGTTGTTATCGATCGATAACAGTCGTTAAACCTGGCCGTCTGACCTTTGGGTGGTTTGACACCCGTGAGGCCCCTGGGCCTTAAAACTGGTCGCGGGTTTAAATAAGTAGCTAAAGAAGTTTCACAATCTTGTCCAGGTACTATAAGACTGCCGGAAACCTCACTGAGGTGATGATCCGTGGCGCCGGCCACATGGTGCCAGCAGACCGGCCGGCGGCAGCGCTCGGTCTCATCTCAGCCTTCGTCCACGGCAAATCCCTCGCTGACGACACCGGAGCTCTAGTTGACGTTGAAAAAAACTCGATGAAGCGTCATCAGCCACCTCTCATTTAGACATGCCAGCTGCTATAGAATACTCGTTGTTATGTAGTCTAGCACCGTACCTCGTTGGCGTATCCAGATTTTGATCCAGAAGGAATTTCATTCCAGGCATTGGCCCAAAATAAAGAAAAAATCCCTTATTACAATAAAGCAAGAACATTATATAGCCTGGAAGGAAGCTACCCCCATGCCCCCCTCGTTACGCCCATGCTGTACTTTATTAAGTTAACGCATAACAAATACCTAGCATAAGTTCGTCTTTATGTAAATATTTAGGAGTAGGTATTTTACTTTTCTAATAAAACTTTACACGTACTTGTAGGAAGTTAATAAATGCGTTTTTTTTACATCTTGTCTCCTGTCTCTTCATAGTTTGGAAGCTTGGACATAGATAGATTGGGTAAATTATCGTGACGCTATCGGTACCTGTAGGTATATCAGATTATAGAAGCTTAATAAGCTCAGGGATCTCCAGTGGGATGCATCGGTGCGCTGATGTGCTCCTTGTACGAGGACCGTCTCATAGTGTTTAAAAAAATAGTACAATAGTTTTAAGTGGGTACCAACTTAAAAAATAACAGTTGCCCCTGTATTGTATACCTATTATGTTCCTACTTCCTCAGCATAAAAAAGGACCATTTCATTAGCAAAGTAGGTACCTACCTTAATTATTTATGGTATTCAAAAAGATTAGATAACTTCCTATTAGCTCGGTGAGATGATTCATGAACACAGCGCTAATTTAAACTACTCGTACTTATAGAAATATGATATATCACTGAATGACTAAGTATCAAACGTTTCTTGAAAATTTAAATTATAATATACCTGCCACACACTTGTTGGAGACTGTAGAGACGAAATGATGTGGGAACCTGGGAACTAACGAAGTACAAAGTGGACATGCAGAATGCAGATACGAAGTATGGCGCATGGCGTTTTTTTTGTTTAGGGCGAGTTAATTAAAAAGTTAGGTCTGTTGTATATGGAACAAATTTTAATATATTCGTAACGAGGCAATTAATAGTACCACTACTGTGTGTTTCACAATATTTTTTAGTATTAGCGTATTCCACAGAGGTATTATCTATAAGTTAGGAAATATGACATTATTTATGGTAATTCCTAATTTTAAACTAACGCCCCCTGTCAATGTCAGCCAACGGCCCAACGCGATCATTGTGTACCTACCTACTACCTATAAAAGTCATTAATTTTCAATTCAATATTAGGTACAAAAATAAGTGACAAAAAATAACTATAATGCGCATAGAGTTTTCTACAGGCAAAAAATGTACAATAGCTATTTAATGTCTGTAGGTACATTTTTATTTTTTATCTGCATAAATATGGTGACGTTTCCGATCCAATCTTGCTTCTACGACAGGAAAGGTTGTCGATAAATAAAATTGTTAAAAAACCGGGCAGATATCTGAAATTTGTATAGTGTTCTCGATTTATTTTTGATTATGTGGACAATATTTTTGCTTCAGTCGTACTTATGATAGTTTTTGTTTAAACTTTATCTGGAAAGTTACAAAACGGACATCATGTCTGTGGTGTCAATTGCGGTTTGCGCATTACTAGTTTTAACACCTATTACAGCGTTTTATTTACCGGGCTTGGCCCCCGTAAACTATTGTCGAGCCGGCGAGGATAATGTGAAATCCTGTAAAGTAAGTTTGATGCTTAAACTACATTTTCAACATATTTCCTAATAAAAAACATTGTCCTTTTTGTACCAGAAATAGCGTGCATTTAATTAACAAGTAACTAACGAACGTGTAATGTTGATAAGGACAGTGATAAAGTACCTAACACATCCAATAATTTAAAAGCTCTATAAACATGTTAACATTTGATAAAGTGTTACAAAATAGATTCTGAAGGACATCACCATGACCAATTATGAATAAAGTGTCTAATATGCATTTTAAATACTTTACCAACAGGTGGATGTAGTTGTTGACTTATTTATATGTTTCAGAATGAAATTCCTTTGTATGTCAATAGACTTAATACAGATGAGTCGGTTATACCTTTCGAATATCACCACTTTGACTTCTGTCTCTCTGAAGACACGCAGTCACCTGTGGAGAACCTGGGACAAGTAGTATTTGGTGAGAGAATACGACCCAGTCCATATAAAGTAAATTTCCTTGAAAAAGTGGATTGTAAGCGAGTTTGCTCTAAGACCTATAAAGGCTCCGACCCTGAATCAATAAGGAAGTTAAATCTTCTCAAAATGGGAATGGCATTGTACTACCAACATCATTGGATCCTTGACAACATGCCTGTGACCTGGTGTTATCTTGTCAATGAAGGTGGAAAAATTTACTGCAGTACTGGATTCCCAATGGGTTGCCAAGTGCGGAGGGATTTGGTAAGTATTTTTCTCTAATTGAAAAATCTATAATACTATAATGATGTAGATTAGAGATTAGTTTAAAGTCCAATACATGATCTTAAAGAATCTTGACGGTTTGACTGTATGAAATAATTAAAAATCTTTGTGATCTATCTGTGAAAAATTGTGTGATTAAAAAAAAGGTAAATTAATTATTATTACCATATCATAATGGAATTGCAAGAGCTTATAAAAGGCGGCAAAATAAAACTTGTAAAACTTAGGTTCTATAAACCTTTGCCTTGCCGGACATGTGGTTAAGGTAGTGTGAATCAAATGTTCTTATAAGACATAATCTTGCTATTATAATTTAATGATTATCATAAAAAGTCTCTGATTATTTAGTCTCATATTCTTTCGATTTTGGAACACTAGAACGTGTCCTGAATAAGGACCTTTTACTGTAAATGTGCATTTGTATTAATCCTTACATTAATGTCTTAACCTTTCAATGTATACCAAAAAACACTTTGTTCCTTTAAAAGGAAGCTTGAAGCTGTTAATAAGTGTTAAAGATGTTTGAAAATATTATTTTAGCCCTATATATTAATGTAGATTATTTAAAACCTACATGAAACAATTTTGTTTTATCTTGTTATCTTTCAAACCTAATAGGTTTAGTCGTACATTAATGTTATCCAAATCAGATAACATCTGAGATTCCATATTTTATAACTAATAGAACAAGAGTTTTTATCTAATAGATATAACATAAAGTGCATTGTTGCTAGTTTGTTTATGTATATATATTACAAAATTGACAGCTTTTAAATTTAAAAAAGATACATGTCTCATTCAGTCCTTCATACTGTTGGATGAAGAAAGAAATGGTGGACTATTAATTCTACCAGATAGTTTAGCTAGAAACGATTTATTAGTAAAAATTTTTTTGCACTCCTTTTAAAGAGAATGCCATAAATTTTATTTTTTTTTTAGCATAAAAGCATTCCCTCACTTATGTTTCTATTAGTGAGAGAACGCTTTTTGGCTTTATGCACCACCAGTATTTAATTACTGTGTAAGGAAAAAAGGTGGCAAGTGCGTAAAAAATAACATCTAACAATAATTAAATATTATAACTTCATTTTTATTGTATTTAAAATTATTAACTATAATCCTTATCAAATTAAATTTTTTCGTCTTATATGAATATTTTAGAATTAATTGTGTCCATGCTATTACACAAACCTTTTTAATTTCAGGACACTTGCACACCTATTGTGGAAACAAGTCCAAGTCAAGTAGACACTTACTACCTGTTTAACCATGTAGATATTGAGATCACATATCACAGTGGTAGGGAGGAGGAGTGGGGAGTTGGCTTTGGTGACAACGGCGGCCGTATTATTTCTGCAAAGGTAACAAAAGCACATAATACAATTATAATATTATTATAACAATACAAAAAGGGTCAAACATGTGATATCCATTGTCTATCTAACTATAACTTTCTATTGTAACATCAATGTACAATTGTTTCTCTATTATAATGTTTCAGATTAAACCGGCCAGTATAAAGCACCCGAGCGCCGATAATCTCGATTGCAGTGTGCGTACGCCTCTTGAAATCCGAAATACCCTCGGCAAGGACGAATCCTTGACGGTGGTATACTCTTATAGTGTAACTTTCAAGAAGAACAACACCATTAAATGGTCCTCAAGATGGGACTATATTCTGGAGTCCATGCCACAGACCAACATCCAGTGGTTCTCAATATTGAACTCTCTTGTGATAGTTCTTTTCCTCAGTGGCATGGTGGCAATGATTCTGCTAAGAACCCTCCATAAGGACATAGCTAGATACAACCAAATGGAATGTGGGGAGGATGCTCAGGTATAATAATATTATACATATTTTTCTTAACTGAAATATTTCTACGTCCCTTGTATCAAAGTTTGGTGATCAAAACTCTTTTTATCACTTTTTTATCTTACTGTATCACAAACATTTTTTTATCTTATTGTTTTGGTGAGATGAACCTTTTGAATATTAGTGCATTTTAAATAAATTTTATAACTTAAAGTACACCATTAGGTGTACTATGTGTAAATTTAACTTGTTTTACGTTTTATTAAATATTATAAACAAAAAAATGTATAATTCAAATACATTAATTAATGTATAATTCAGTACTTAAATCAATGAATTGTCAACATTGCAGGAAGAGTTTGGTTGGAAGTTAGTTCACGGGGACGTGTTCCGGCCGCCCCGTCGAGGCATGCTATTGGCTGTGTTCCTTGGATCAGGAGCTCAGGTATCCATTAAAGATATTGCATTGAAGCAGTGAGCGAAGCATACTGTGGCTGCTCGGATAAAAATGTGTGTTTCCTTACAGGTGTTCGGCATGACTCTAGTAACGCTAGCGTTTGCGTGCCTCGGCTTCCTGTCTCCGGCGAACCGCGGCGCGCTGATGACGTGCGCGCTGGTGGCGTGGGTGCTGCTGGGCGCCGCCGCGGGCTACGTCAGCGCGCGAGTCTACAAGAGCTTCGGCGGCCGACGCTGGAAGAGCAACATCCTGCTCACCTCCATGGTGTGCCCGGGGTGAGGCACAACACTACACTACATAAAACCGCGGCAGCTTGATGACGTGCGCTAGTGGCGTGGGTTCCGCTGAGCGCCACCGCCCAGTTTAAAACGCATATAGTATTGAATTTATAGATGCATGTGAGGATCCAGCTTCCAACCTGGACCGGAATTCAACTAGTAGGACATCACTTCTAGAGCAGTGAGATCAAAAGACTAATTTATACGTTCTGTTCCGCAGCGTGGTGTTCTCGCTGTTCTTCATAATGAACCTGGTTCTGTGGGGCAAGGGGTCCTCCGCCGCCGTGCCGTTCTCGACGCTGGTGGCGCTGCTGGCGCTGTGGTTCGGCGTCTCGGTGCCACTCACCTTTATCGGCGCCTACTTTGGATTTAGAAAGAGGGTGAGGGCTCAATTTTTTTACGAATTTTAATTCAGTCATCCACATTACTTATTTATCCAACATAAGTATCAGATTCGGCTCAAATGAATTCATTTACATAAAATTAAAGGCATAGGGGGTATGTTTATAACAAAAAACATTTGATTTCAGATCCTTGAGCACCCGGTGCGCACGAATCAGATCCCGCGTCAAATCCCGGAGCAATCGCTGTACACGCAGCCGGTGCCCGGGATCATAATGGGCGGCGTGCTGCCCTTCGGATGTATCTTTATACAACTCTTCTTTATACTCAACTCCTTATGGTCCAGTCAGGTATGACCTTACCTTACCTTCACTTAAGAGTATATACGTAAGCTATAGAACACACAATTGCCTTAATTGTGAAATTAAAGTAGGTCATATCGATAAATAGATAGTTGCATATGGATATAGTTTCCAAATTTGCTTTGATATCAATAGTGACTGGTATTAGTGAGAAATATAATTCACTAAGACAAGATCCTGAAATTTTTTTATGTTTGAACTTTTGAATAGAAGAATCTCTATAGTCTATAATAAGTCTTAATTCAGTGACAATATTGAATCTGGACTTATTATGTAACATCGTTATATTTTAATTATATCTGATAAATATTTCCACGTTTCCAGATGTACTACATGTTCGGTTTCCTGTTCCTCGTGTTCGTGATTTTGGTGATCACGTGTTCGGAGACGACCATCCTCCTGTGCTACTTCCACCTGTGCGCCGAGGACTACCACTGGTGGTGGCGCGCCTTCCTCAGCGCGGGCTCCACGGCCGGCTACCTCTTCGTGTACTGCTGCCACTACTTCGTCACCAAGCTGAACATCGAGGACGCCGCCTCGACTTTCCTGTATTTCGGATACACGTTCATCATGGTGTTCTTGTTCTTCCTCCTGACCGGCACCATCGGCTTCATGGCCTGCTTCTGGTTCGTGAGGAAGATCTACAGCGTCGTCAAGGTCGATTAGGATGGTTAGTCCTATGGAACTGTGCAGTGGTACGGTTGGGCGAAATGGCCACCTGTTTCGTGTATGCTATAGTTGTTTCTCCAACAAGCTCAACGTCGAGGACGATGTCAGGGTTCGATTTCAGCTACAATCACAGTTTTATAATTCTGTAAACCCACTTGCACGGTCGTATTATCGTCATATTAGTCAAAGTGAGATTTTATTACACCTGTTAATAACAAGGGACTATGGATTAGTACAGCAGTGACGTGTTGATTCATGAAGTTGTGTTAATCATGTCATCAGCTGAACTCGTTTGTAACACAGTTTGTTATTCTTTATCAATTTGAATTTTTGTTGCTAAAACCTATAATAATAACAACAAATAAACAAACTGTTATTTATTTTAAAGCAGCAACTGAGCGTGAAATGCATGATGTGATAGGTAGCAGCCATGTACTATCCCCATTCCCCACAATTTCTGATGTTCGTACAATCACAGAAATATCTAAATTTAATTTTGTCGGTAGACACACTTCTTGACCGGAAACAATTAGTTTTAAAGTAGAAATATAGAAATATTTATTCTACAACCAATAAATTGCATTTTTTTGTTTTATAAAGTCTGACCTTATCACATGATGCGTTCTCGTTCGGTTTGAGAACGCTTGTATGCAAAGGCCCTTACTTATTTCTTTAGCCAATGACCTGAAAACTGACGTTAATTATGGATTAGCATATGTTAAATCCGGTTAGACTGCTGTACACAATGTCCACAGTTAAATTATATATCCTAACATTTGATAGTCACGCAGGTGTGGATTTAGATGTTCATTTATAAGCCTCCTATTAATAGTTTATAATTATGATTTTAACATCTGTAAATAAGATATAATAATAATTTTAAAATATATTTATTGCGTAATTTTGAGGCAATTTGGTGAAAATGCACAATAAATTAGAATTAATTACAATTTATTTTTAGATATCAACAAAAATGAAAATGTATTTATCGCAAGTATTGTAAGACATACAAGGTGTTCATGAGATCACAAGAATACTGGTTACAGCTAACAATAACAATGGTGTGCAATTTGAACGGACACGTGTTTAAATAGATCCTAATAAACATTGTATGAAAGGTACGTTATAAGTATGAAACCAACTTAATGGTTTTCATAGAGTAGTTAGTACTTAATCACATTCATGCATATACATTTCTTTTAATTAGAATTCAGAAAATTAAATTATTGGCAACTTGGTTTTATTGTGATGTCTATTTTGTATCTTTCTATGTTGCAGGTATTTTGTAGTAAATATAATGCAAGAACTTCATAAGGATGCTAAAGTTACTAACAACCTTTTTGGTACAACCTCCACGCGTTATAATGGCTGGCTCACTTTGATATGACGTAACTGCCATTGAGGTTGGTAGTACTGGGGTGAAACCAATGACGAAAGAACGCAGTACTGCAACCTCAATGGGTGAAACATAGAACGTTTACTAGAAAAATAAATCGTAATGCAAGCAATACGTGTTATCAATAGGGTATACCTATATGTATGTAAAGTATGGCCGCGTGTAGTGATCGATGTTGGACCTTAGTACTGGATTTTGTTGCAGACTACAATAAAAATTTCATATAGGATTTAGGTTAAGTAGGAGTATAATTTTGTTTAAATGCAAATTCGTCTTTCGTATTTGGGTAAATTATATTATTTTCATGCATTAGATGGGTTTTTAACTTTTTTCTATAGCAAAATAGTCACATTGCCTGCCAAACTACGTATTACCTACGCATTTAACCGATCTTTCATTTCTGGTAATTTTATTTTTGCATCAGACATTTAAGTTATTGTGTGTTCTATTAAGAGGAAACGCGGTGACTTTTGGAGAATAGGTATTTGTATAGTTGCTCTCTAGCTGCAAGTGCTCGTGAGCAATAAAAGTAGCTCAGAAAAATTTACTGAAAACATTTCGTAGTCCCTCCAAAACTGAAACAGAAATAATTTAAAAAATTGTTTTTTCTCTTATATTTTCGTTTTATTGTTCATGTGCGTACGTTTCTTTTGTTCAGTGTCTAAAAATGGCCATTTTTGTAATTTTCTCCTGCATCCCATAATAATGGAATATTGTGAAAAAGAAAAACAGAATAGCGACATAGCTGCTGTGGTATAGATTTTATAATTCACAAGAATATTAACCTTTTGAAAATATCCCAGGGAGGAAACCGAGGACTACGTTTGTGTGAATAAATGGCCGTCGCATTTCCTCTTTACTAGAAATTGTTATTTATGTTATTACCGAATTCGCCGTTTATTTGTTGTTGAACCTGAAGGCCTAAGTCTAAGCTATTTGATTCGACGTCAACCGATTAATGGAATTTGGACGGGATTGTAAAAACGGAGAATCACGCAGACTATTTAACGCAATCTAAAAAACTTTTAAAGTGTATGTAACTGTCTAGAGTCTGATACTTATTTAGATCTTACGTTTTAACAAAGAAACGTCATGAAATATTAAATTAGTTACATCATATACCTACATTATAAAAAGCACTTTATGTATTATCAGATAACAGCTTAAAAAGTGTAAACCTTGTTTTAGGCAATAATACGATACTACCATTTATGTAGCTAAATACTTTTCGTTTACTCTTTGGACATTAATTATGACTCAGATTATAGGCCTTCTGGGCTGCCATACTGAATTTTTCAAAGTGGAGATGATTAATTTAGTGTTTAAAATATATGGAAGCAATATCATGTATAGAAGTTACATGGATGCGTTCAAGTTATTTATTTGCATATTAACGTAACGCAATAAAATATGTTTGTCAATATCTTCTTTACATATATACAGGTGTATAAATAAACAGAAATGTTACATTCTAAATGTAATAATATAGTGACAAAATAATATTTCAATACTTTTCACTTTCAGTTATTCAGTAGCTACATTTTAGGATTTCATCTAATTAAATCTGGTTCAAACTGTTAAGAGAAATCCAGTACAAAATGTATGTCCCCAAATTGTTATGATTTAATTTTATTTCATACCTATATTATTACTACTATTGTATTATGTGTGCATTCTACAAGTTTATTTGTAATTTAGTTATAAGATGTTTTATCTTCGCTTCATTTATTGGAAAATAGTTACTGTAAACAATAAATTTTATTATTTTACAATTTTATTTTATTTAAAAAACAACTCTTTGCTTGAGAAGATAAAAAATAACTAAGATACGTAAAAATAACAGTAAAGAAATTATAGAAACGATCACAATTTTATTAAAACTTTCTGCAATTTAAAGCTTGATTAAATATCCTTATTCTTTAATTTTAATATACCTAACAACTGGCGCGAAGATAAATTATTTTATTCGTGTCGCCAATCAAAATTTCCTAGCGAATGTAAGACATCTCGTAAAATATTAAAAACTGTAGTAGTAAAAAAAAATTTGAAAAAATTTTCAGCTCGAAATGGTTGTAAAGTTCGCATGCACGTACAAAAGGCACCTTGTATTTTAACTACTTTCGCTACTTTCAGAAAGATCTGCTTTATCTTTTGGCAGGTTAACTCTTTTTTTCACTGGTTTCCTTTTTCGATCAATCTTCGTTTTTCTGAATATTTCGATGGCTTTCATCTTATTTTGTAAGATGCTTTGCATGTCTTTTTCCCTTTGAGGTATTATTTCCTGATATCTGGTTGTCTTTGGAATGTTGATTTGTACATCTTCTGTTGTAGTATAGACTTTATCAGTTTCAGCAACCTTTTTTCGTTTACTTTTGCCAGTTCCTGTTGCTGTGGATTCTGTGGAGCTCTCCTGTTTTCTGCCTTTACCTTTCTGCTTCCGGCCAGGTTTTAATTTGGGTTCCTCTAGCTCTTGTTCTGTGAGCAAGTTTTCATCTGCAATTCTATTTCCTAAATCCATTTTTTGAACGGCAGCCTTAACTCTTTTACTCATTTGATCTTCCAGAGATTGAAATTCTATTTTTCTTTTGAAATAGTCCTGAACTGTTTTTTGAGTTTTACGTTCCAGCATTCTTTTCAAAATTGGCTGCACTATAACATCTAATTTATTTTGTGACCAACCAAATTTTGCCTTAGCATAATCTCGTAAAACTGTGATATCTATTTCGCCCCATGTGAACTTTTCTTCACTTTTCTCAACATTTGGTTCTAAGTAAGCTTGAACAACCTTGAAAAGACAAAATTTGTAATTTATCACTTGTTTTCTAATCGAGAGTAATACTATCAGTTATGAATTACTGAGTTTAATCAGTTACTTACGCGAACACTCGGAAAATCTTCACCTAAAATAACATTTCTCAATTTTTTCTTCAAATTAATATTATCGGTTCTTCTTCCTGCTCTGACCCAAGTTTTGAATTCTTGCAATCCATTAACAATTTGTTGGTATTTTTCATGCTTGGAGCTTTCTTGAAGTAGCTGCCTTTTATTAAAAGGAAATGACGCCAAAATCTCCAAAGCTGTAACAGGACCTACACCAGACACTCCAGCAGTGTAGTCACTACCAACTAGTAAAGCAAGTAAAATAAGTTGTTCCCTAGACAAATCTGCAATAAAATAAATGATTTAACTAACTAATATTGCCTTAACTTTCTCATTATTAAAAAGATGACTAAATTAAAGTTCTATAAATGTCAGTCAGTATAAAACTAAACGCTACTGCTCCACTTGCGTTGTAACGCGTAAATTAATAAATTAAGTAAGTCAATACACCTAGAAGCAGCCAAGAGCTTAACGCATTAATTTACTAACTGCATTATAAATGGCATTAGGTGTTAAAATCCGGTGTCAATATTTTCGATAAATTTTAGCGTGAACAATTATGAATTGACGGAGTAGTACGTAGATTAGATAGCCATTACATTTAACAAATTAAAAATAGTGCCTTAGGCCATAGCCCTTCTACCGTCAACGCAGGAAGAGCATGTAATATTTTGAAACATTTTATTGCTTATAAGAAAGTCCAATACTCACTAAAAGACTTTTCAATTCTTTCACTTAAAAATTGTAACACGTGTTTTTTCTGGTTAAAGAAATTTTTATAAACTGTTTTACCACCAAAAAGCCAGATATCGCTATCATCAGTTATGGTACCGTCTGTCAAATTCACACTCTCAAGAAAGGCACACTGGGCCTCTGCTTCCATTGGAGCAACTATATAAGGTATTCCAAACACTTGAAGCAGTTCTTGGGCCTCTCGAGTCATTTGTTCTGTTATGTTTCGCCCAATGCGTTCCAATCTTCCTTTCTCTTGAATTAAATTTTCTTCTTGGTCTTCAATTTCAGCTACCATAGTATTTAATGTGTCTTTGGATATTGCGGTCTTAGCAGATTTGTCAGACTTTGTATCTTTACTTATAGGTGTCTGATCTTCACTATTGGTTATATCTTTCTTAATTTTCTCTGCCTGTGAGTGCAGTTGTTTAGAAATATTTATTTCTTGCACTTTTTCATGGTTGCTGCTAGTAATGTGTTCAATAGCAGTAGCTTCAACTTTGCCTAGTTTTGGTTTAGTATTAGTGGTAGCAATAATAGTAGCATTATTACTATCATCATCAGGACTTTTCTTGCCAAAGACATCAGCAAATATATCATCCTCAATTGTATCATTCATAGTTAGTGTTAATTGTACAACAGGTTTAGTTGTTTTTGCTTCTGATTCTGACACTTCTACGAATTCTCCATCACTAGAATCTGACTGGTTGTCAGAGAGAATGTTATTAGTAGAAAGAGATTTTGAATTTTCTTCTGTACTTGTATCAAGATTTATAACATTCTTACAAGGATTTTCAATACAAATGACCGATTCTTCTGATATCATTTCCTTTGTCATATCGTAATTAATGTTTATACAACTATTCAGTTTAGAATTTTTAGTATCATCATTATTGCATACATGGTCATCATCGCCTGATGAAATACATGATTCTATGACATTAACATTCCGAGTACCTTCTTCACCTGATGTTAGATCTATATTATCTACAATGATGGATTTTTCCTGATTGAGTTCATGTATTATGTCATCTACTTTTAAACTTTTTTGTTTACTTTTAATGCCTTTACTTGTCGATGATACAATATTATCAATAGTTGTATGTGTCAAGTCACTATATTGCATAATATAGGCTTTGGCAGTAGAAAAATCTGGATGTTCGTATCCATCACCATCTTCAGAATCACTTCCACTACCAGAATAGTCTGAATCAGACTTGTAAGAGGTCCAAGAATCATCAGTTTTAGATGTACAGGCACTAGTGTTTGGTTCTTCAACACATTCTAAAGACATCTTAATAGCTTTCTCTAAGTCCTCTTCTAATTCATCTTTCTTATTTATTTTTGATTCATCATTCTTACTTGACTCACCCTCACATTCTAATGATATTGTTATAGCCTTTTGTAAATCATCTTCCATAGATTCTTTAACTAACTCACTTTTTGCCTTAGCTGATTCAGTTTCTTCTTTCTTCTTAGCATCAGTTAAAGCTTGCTGTACATTATTTATAAGTAAATATCTTGTTGTGTTGTCTGATGCAATACGGCGAGTGGGTAAGTTTTCAATTTTCGTATCAATACCTTCCTCATTAAGTAATGATTCCAGTTCATTCATTGACATTCCAGTATCACCCATTTCCTTTTCTGTTTCTTGAAGACATTCCTGAACTTTTCTCCTTTTCAATAACCTTTGCATCTAAAATTAATAATATTATGGATTTGTATTGAATTTTTACATGTACATTTTTACATTATAGTAACCTTGTATAGCATTACCTGGAAAACTGAAAAGTTGTCACTCTTTTTTGGCAGAGTGTGAAGTTTACCCCAGGAGTTCATTTTTCTTGTTTCTTTAAGCTCTATGAGTAAATCATATTTATCTTTGACTGGCAGATTTCTGAAGTTATCAGACTCAATATCAATGGAATGTAAATCCACTGTCGAAGCACTGGAGCTTGTTTCATCATCTGACCTGAGAAGAGGAAAAATTGGCAATTAAAATCAATGAAAGAGAAAATAAAATCAATGAATTATTCATATTAATGTTTAAAAATCTACTTTGAATGTTACATAATACATTTTTTAAGCAATAATTATTATTATTTCATTCAAAACAATAAAACTGTTAAGTGACTTGACTGGAATGATGACGATACTATGATCTCATACTTTAATTGGTTTAAAAATACTTAAATAATTGTTAATTCCAAACTCATCTTGTACATAACTACTTACTATTATTTAGGACCAAAACAGTACATACTCTGATTCACTCTCCTCTTCCCTTTGTGGTAATGCAGGTAGTTTAAAAATGTCATCTTGATTAGTTTGCGATTCTGTTATTTTATTTTTCTTAGGAGAAATTTGATTACCCAACAATGATCCAATTGCTGTTTTCTTACCCAGCAATAAAGCTATTTCTCGTTTCAGACGTTGTGATTCAGAGTTGTATTTAGTTTTGCTGTCTTGCCTCTTTGCCTATCAGAAACATGTTAATGGTTATTATATTCATTTAGATTTAACCTAGTTGCAAGAATCTTCTTTAGAATATTAAATTTCTTTACATCTCATATTAGACATTAGATATCAGGATATCAAGAGACTAATGGCGGCATTAACTCTAATGCAGGTTTTTCATGATTGGACATACTTATAAACCTATCTGATAAAGTTTATTTTAGTGCTGTTTCAAATAATGTACTTACAATGGTTTCCTTTTTTAAATCAGGAAACCCACCATCAAATACAAAAACAGGTTTGATTCTGAAATACAATAATTTGCAAAGGCGTTGGAACAGTCCCATGAGATGTGCATTGGGTAAAGGAGCCCCTTTGGCGTCCTGATAGCCTTTCACAACCTGATGCAACCATATTGAAATATCTGTTGAAGATAAAAATGTTTACAGACATAGCTGGTAAACTCAACGTAGGTATGTATTTGAAATTATAAAAACAAAAGACATTAGCATACCGACTGCTAGCACTTTGTTCTCCAAAGACTCCACGGGTATGGGCTTGCCTGCGGGCTCGATCAGCCTCCACAGTCCAGTGACTCCCATCGCGTGTTATTAAATTCCAGACCAAATTTTTTGTTTTAACTAATATACCTATATCAGTGTACATAACAAAGGTCGTTTCCCACGAGATCTCCGGTCAATCGTCGGTCTCTTCCTCACACATCGCAACCATTTCGCTTCGTGAACTCGATATTATTTATCACGCACACAACAGTACGAAATGCTGGCTGCTACTGGCGCATACGTACGTACTACTACGTACATAAGTGTTCGGTTCACTACATACAATACCTATCAAATGTTTTACTACGCCGCGCCGCCCACTCTTTCCCACACTTTATTTTCTCACGCCCCGTGCGTAACCCCACATCCTATGACCGGCTGACTGTCAGTCGGCGGCCGGCTCGCTGGATTCGGGGCGATCTCACAAAGCTAGCACATCACTTATTCGCGCGCGTGTAATCGACAACACGCTTGCATTGCGCT